>JAQFYE010006968.1:0-10269 GCA_034694305.1 Protaphorura glebata
TTTAGAATAAACGGATACGGAGGTAGACACAGCAGTCCGAAGACACTTCTTATGGCTGAGTCTGGAGAATCCTTTATTGTGATCCTGAAGACTGGAGTAAGGTCTGGATTCCAGTACACGAATGTGAAGTTAACTTGGGAAAATGGATTTTATTACTGAATAGTATTTCCGCACTTATCTGACTTAGAGTTTATTAGTTTGCCTAAAACGACATTATTTTAAAATTTTAAAACCGTAACAAATGAAGAATTTGACATACGTGCTAATTTTTATATTCAAGTATTCACCGTTCCCCTAAAGTGGCCAATTATATAGATTCGAATGCGCCTTGATCAGCCACAATTTTCCTTAACACTACACGCGAGAGTCTTGGTTTAAGTGTAAACTGTGTTTACTGATACATGAACAATATTTTGTGCACTATTTTAAAGTGTATCTAGCTTTGAATCATGTTTCCTTTTCTAATTTTTAAATCTGAACGGATAATAGTGAAGAGAGCGTGCTGTTTGCGATGACATCGAAATAAGTTAATATGTTCATTTTAAACTCGAAGAAATGACCAAAACCAATTGTCATTTTGTTTAAAGCTCGCCACTCCTTTCCCAAAATCTTTGTCCTTGGGAGAAGTTTTCCAAACATTATAAACTCTTGTGAATCTGTGTACAATCTTGACATCGATTTGAGAAACTCACACTGTATAGTTAGGAATATAATACAAAACATACATGTAAACACATAATTCCACGTTTTAAGATGTGGTGCTAGTCTAACAACTCCATAACATAAAATATTGGAAATGAGAAAAATAGATGCTGGAAAAATGACATTTACAATATCCTTGTTTAATTCTTTGTACGCTGCTCGCAGGATCATGTAACACTTGTACTTGCGTAGCTCCGTCAATAATACACGCGAGCGGTGTCCTCCCCAAGTGTATCCTTGACTGTTCAGCTTGACTGACTTCCTGAAAAAAAATTAAATGAATTATGAAAGAAGCACTTACGGAATCTTGAAAGGAAGGACAAATATTTATGTGCATTTCCGACTTTTCACATATGTTAATATTTCAGGAATACTAGCAAATCAGGTCATGAATTCTTCGTTACAAAAGGAAAGAAAGGAATTATCAGGCATACAGCCTTTTCAGTTCTGCATAGCAGCGGAATTGTTTTCCAAAGGGTGCTGAGTTAATTTTCGTACATGTAACGGGTAGTGTCAGAGGTAGCACATATAGAATGTCTACTTAACAGGTCCGCCGAGTTCTTGCCGAATAATGCGGACAGATGTGACCTGGTGTGACACACACAGAGCCAAATTAACCCATCCAGTCAGAATGCGGGAGTCCAGCCACCGGACGAGACGGATGTCTTAAGACCTTCGCCCAAGCTTTAGACTGGGAGACAAATTGCTCGTCCTAGGCTCTACTGGCCGGATAAATTTATTACTTACATAGACGAAACGACATGGACTTGCAGAGTACCAAGATACATGAACAGCAGCCCAATATGTAAGCAGAAAATAACGACGCTGAAATATGACGAGTACACGTGACACAGTCCGAATATGGAAAGAAGTATCCGTTGAGTCGACGAAAGTGTTGGAAATAACGTCGCCGTGTTTTCCGGTCTGAATAATGCGGAGTACGCACTTCCAATGACTGTAGAAATTAATATTCGAAATAAAACATCAATTGCACTTGCTGCTCGATCCAAACCGCTTCTTGTGGAATCTGAAAGAATTCAATAAATGGTCCTTAATATTATGTCATTAACTGAGTTGAATGAAGATAATGCAGTACAGAAACAGTTGGATCCATTGAATGTGTGGTTCACGGTCACAATTCAATATATGTGTTCCAGTCCAGGTGGATATCCAGTCCACACAACACATCACACAACTACGGCAATCCAAAATGTTTGGAAGGTCATTGAAATAAAAGAAAAAGAAAAGGGGCTCAAAATGTTTCCTTGTAGCACTTCAAATAATACTTACACCAGCGTTTTTTGTTTATCAATAGAACGAAGGCTTTTCGAAAGTCAATGAAAACATCTCCAACATAAGTTCCTGGTTTCACAAGCCTTGCAAATATGGTAACTGCATGAAGATATATGCGTACACGTTGTGAACCAAGGAGAGTAAACAAATCAATCAAATTGATCCAATCAGGAGTCAGGAGACCCCATAGTGAGGAATAAACAAAAAAGTGCAAAAAAATAACTCAAAAAATGCAATGTCTATAGGACATCAACATTATCTACAGATCAATGGCTGTCGCAAAGATGGCGCGTATATATCCACCCGACAACGTTAAATTCCAAAATGTCTTTTGTGAAAATAACCCTGGGCAAAGTCGGTTTCCTGCCCAATGTAATCAAATGGGAATACATGCTCCCTGGGTTGAAAAAAGCTGTTACTTTTCAAATACTTGTTGATCCATAACTATGGGGTCTCCTTACTACGAAATTTGATTGATTTGTTTAACCTCCATGCAGTTAACAATGTAGCATATATGTATCATAATGATCTCCATTTGGATTTTAGTGGCAGCATTAGCGGTAGGGTGGTGCGGTACCAAATATAACGAACATTACATTTATTGCAGGCAACTTACTTATTGTCGGAGATGAAGAGAGAAGTAAGATTTGATTAATGAACCCCTGCAGCTCCTTCCCACGTAGTAGATTAACAGTAGCAAAACCGATCAAGACACTGTTCATGCAAATATAGAGCAGCAAACTTACTTTGTTTTTTCGATCATTCTCAAACCGACCTGAGAGTAATCCTTCTAAACTGTTCAAGTATCCCACGACTGATAAAGTCAGGATTATACAAAAGTTTAAGACAAACCAGTGGCGGTCTGATTTTTTATTGTTCTCCACAATTAAGCATTTGGTTTCATCCCACACAAATGGTAACATTTTGAAATAAGCACCAGCTTTAACAATTCTTTTCATAGTGTTTGTCCATGATGTCGGTGTAGCAGATTTATTTCTGGACGAGAACCACTGATAAATTGATACCAACTTGACTTTAAATCCACCAGCCAAGAAGAAAACAGTGATTCGAGATTGATTGTCAGGTGACATCGTTTGAGTCGAGTTTTGACTGTACTGACGAACAATATATGAAATACGAACGATGCCTGAAATTTATGATTACAGCCGACACGTGCCTTGGAATTACACTGGTAGAAATTATTATGACCGTGTAACTGATATTAGATTCAGGTTATTCGAAAAGCGATATGAACAATTTAACTAGACCAGAGTAATAACAAAGCATGTTTAGGAGAAATATACTTTATGTATTAGAGAAACTGGAAGCTATATTAGGAAATAATTTGTCACTAGTCATGTCAACCGTGGCGGGGGTATGGTATTTCAGTCCGTATATCTCAATTATATGTCAAAGTGATGTCGAAAACGAAACCAATGTAAATTTTGTTTGGAGACAGTTAAAGTTCAATTTGTTAAACGTGTCGTGACTTACCTGCACAATGTAGACACATGTCGGAATGGAAGCCTTGCTACAATTGATGCGTTAGAAACCAAACAGTTTCGGGAAAACATCAACGGGAAACGAAGACAGAGTCGATCCGTAATTACAAGCATTTCCAGCTGCTTGTCGGTTCTTCAGAGTTTATTCAGAACCAGATTAGAGAATTCAATTTCAATGGCGATGTTGTCCTTAAACGTACAGACTATTCGGATGAATATTTTAACGAAATAAGAGTAACGAAAACCTCAACATTGATACCAGAAAGTCAGACAAGGTTTGAACTATTTGTGTTTGTTGGGCGAATTTATGCCTGGCATCTACAATAATTCACATTACATGTTCATGACAAAATCCAGGCGGAGAGCTGCAATTCAATATTTCTTTATGTATGTTGGGCGTTATAGTATTGATATTGTTCAAGCATGTTTCGGTAAATAGCGATTTCCAAATTTGTAACACAGCCGTATGTCATTACTCTATGTATTGCTAATATTACTTATATAATATGACGAGCAAACTTATAATACGCAACACCAGTCTCCACTGCCGCAACTGCTCAAGATCACGATTGGAATTTAGAATGACAATGTATAATGCCTTAGTCGAAATTAATTTAATATCAAACTTGCGGAATTTATAACAAGAATGCACAATTTCCTGGTCGAAATTATTTTAATTAATATCAAAGTGGTGAAATTTATATATGTTGAATTGATATTCGAAAATATGATGCTCGAGTGGACTTGTACTGGAAGTGAAGTATCAGCTTGCATATTCGACCTAGCGTCAGTCATGTCAATGTCAGGATGTAACATAAAATCACGACACGCCCAGAAAATGGTTAATTATTGCCGTTTCGGAGGTTGATACGTTCTATCACCAAGTTTCCGAGTCAACTATGCTGATTAGAGGATGTCCTCTACATGTTGCTCCTTTGCCTTTGAATTAGTGTACAATCGTCTGTGCTTTTGATAAAACCATCAACTAACCCCAAAAAACAATATTATGCTAGGTTGTAAAATTGAGTTTTGTAGTGTTGACAAGACGATTGTAGTTGTCCGTGGTCCTATGTTGTATAGTTTGACTACCCCACTGGCCGATGTAATTCGCAGACCACGGATTCTGCTGCTGTATATCCGTTCATTCGAAACACTACACTCCATTCAAATGACTGGCTTGGCTAATGAGAGAAAGCCCATTTGATTTCGAACGAAGCGTATATTTATGTGTGTATTTTAACGGCCGCCATAAGTGCAGTTCAGAATATATCCATCGACTGATTAAAGGAATTTTTGTTATAAAAAATTTCTGCCGATTATTCCACTAAAAGTCAAAATAATTATATCCATCGAATTCATTCATGGGAAGAAGGAAGCATTAATCGCGATTACTAAGCACGATTTTAAGAATTGGGATCATAGAGAACAGTGGAGTATCGTTAGGATACGAGTTATATTTTTTACCCAAAACCGGGGTGTATGTCCTTTCTGTATGACAATAAAAGAATTCTTTTACGCCAATGAACACAAATAATTTCGACATAAGTCACATTTAAACCCTACCAGGCAGTTTTCTATTACAACGGTACTTCTCGCCAGCCAAGCTTATAACTTTCTAGACAGACTGTTCCAGAGACAGCGGCGTTGCTAGAATTTTCCGTAATCTTGATTACAGACTCAATCGTGTTACACAATCGCTGTAGTGAAAAGGAAAACGTAACTTTGAAAGGTTGCAAGATAACGGATGTCTTTCCATAATGACAATTACTCAATGTCAATCGGTACATGTGATGGAACGTAGATGATAATATTAAATTCTCAATATATTTAGTTGGATTTATAGTAGTGCATGAATCCAAATGCGGATTCGAATCTCAAATCCGCACCCGAATCCAGTTTTTACCGGATTCGACGGAACCGAATCCAGATTTGGCAGGATTCCAGATTCACGAATCCGAATCCGGGCAAATCCGCGCGGATTCGTGCGGAGCACTAATTTATAACTAAATTTTGTATTTAGTACTTTTGGCTAAAAATTTGACCTGGGCGGTGGCCTAGTTATCCCAGGAAGAAAGTACTTGAGGATGAATGGAGCCTTGCAAATAGCAGTCAGGCTGTCAACTTTAGTTGAAAATTCTTCGATTTGTTTCCCAATTCAGATTCCGGATTTTGTAATTCCGTTCAGCAAGAATTCAGATATTTCAATTTTGCCAACACCCTAACGGGTCACCGATACAACATACTTTCGTTATAACCGGCAATGACTGAAAGACTGAGTGATCAACTTCCATCCCTAAAAGAGTCAAAATCTCAATGTAGTGGAGATGTTCGTTAGAAAAATGTTTTACAGCACCTTCACCTAATGTTTGCAGCGAAGATCGTTAAGTCCCGCCTTTATTATTCAGATTCGTTTGGCTCATAAGATTCCAATCATTCTCTATAGTTACAATTCACCTTAAATATTTAAAACTATTAAAACGGGTCAGCTTAAAATCCAATGCTTCGCTCATGGTATAGATTCTTTTTTATACCGTACTTGATCACCTAACTGTATTTGCCTCGCCAGTTAATTGACGTATTTATAGTCCACTGGAAGGAAACAGCCCACCGACCTGAAGTAATTAAATCGGTGATTACAATAATATGTAATTATTATGGCCACTGTATGTTACCAGCATCACCTCTTCTGAAGCAGAAGTAAAAAATTAATTGTAAGTTAATGTACCATGTAAGTTTGGTTAACTTATCTGTATTTACCTAACCTAGACACGAATTTAAACTATACTCCTGACATTAGCGGATTACATTGACGTGGTTACGTAAAGCGGAATTAATAGTTTAGATTAGGTTAGACTTGACATTGAGCATTTGCATGTGTCCCTGTTCAAACCGATTCACACCTGTTTCTCGCAATTATGTGATCTTTTACCATAATGGAATTTCCACTGCAAATTTTTTATTATTTTTTCACTTGGAAGACAAATTCTTATTTCGAGTGTTTGTTCCACTGGGTATTTTCGTTTGACGATGAATTTCCCAAAATAAAAAGATGTCACACAAAAATATTAATTTAATCCTCTTGGAAAGTACACCAACTCATCTGGATTTTCCATCAAGACAACGCAAACTTAGAACGATTTAAAATTCGAGTATAAATAGGATCGTAGTTGCAATGGAATTTCATCATACAACGACCAACCGTCAATTATTGTGTCCCACTGCACTGAAGAGATCAAAAAGAAATCACCATGAAAATCTGTCTACTTGTACTTGCAATGTCCGTTCTAGGAATCGGAGGTTCGTAAAAAACCTGAAATAAACTAATTAATTTCGTAATCAATTTATTTTTATGAATGTACCCATAATAATTTTGTACACAGGTATGCCCAGTCAAAGGGAATTATTCAAACCGAATCTAATCGTCGGTGGAGAAGATGCAATTCATGGAGAATTTCCATCGATTGTACAAGTTAAAATTGGAAACGCTGGGTGGTGTGGTGGGTCCATCATTGACGAAAATTGGATTTTAACTGGTATTAACATTAACATTAATTATTTTATACAGACTTTCGTTTATTTTTGAGGGGGTGTAAGAATTCCATATTTTTCTATGAAAACTACGAACCGAACAGGCCACGGATGAAATAAATATATGGTAAATATTAAAATTAGAATATTTTTTTTCAATAAAGCTGGACACTGCGCAGTATTTGACCTTAGCGAATATACAATCATTGCTGGAGAACACGACTTAAGGATCGAAGAAGGGACTGAACAAAGACGGAATGCGACAAGGCTCATAGTTCATCCTGAATATCGACCGTAAGACTAATAATAATATCCCCTATAAATAACAAATCCATTGCAGCGAAATGGTAAGGGCTGGCCTTTCCTATTTCGATGTGCTGTTGCTATGTTCTTGGACTTGCACTAACAATCCCTGCTTTAGAAATACAAATTTCCAATATATATTTTCCTTGACGAAATGCATTTTAAGGCACTCTTTCCGAAATATACTTCATGATGATTGACCATGCCTTACGGCGAATGTCAATTTATAATTAATTAAAATTAATTACACGTTTATTTTGTGTATTAGGTTTGTTTGGTTCAACGATATTGGTCTGATCAAAGTAGACAAACCATTCACATTCGGACAATTCGTGACTACAGCAAATCTTTCCTCATCCGATCCAACAACCGGGAAAGTCGAGGTAGCAGGATGGGGAGCTTTGAGATGGCAAGGTCCAATGGCATCAATTCTTCAGAAAGTTACAGTCCCTATTGTCGGCCATGCTGAGTGTCAAAGGTTGTATCAACCATCCACCATTTTGGAAAGTATGATATGTGCTGGTGAAGCAGGTCTCGATTCCTGTCAAAATGATTCCGGTGGTCCACTGATGTCTGGAAATACAGTTTCGGGGATTGTGTCATGGGGAGATGAATGTGCTAAACCAGGGAAGCCTGGAGTTTACACTTCCGTAGCTAGTTTCATTCCTTGGATTAAAGAAAATGCTGTTTAAATATTGATGTTTTAACCATAACTGTGAATAAGTATTTTTTTTGTAATAAATGGATTATGGATGATTAGTTCAAATGTTCTTGCCTTACTGATGACGTCCTGGTAGAAATAAGAATTGTATAGCGCTGATTTCCCTGTCGATTTAAAGATAAAAAGTTGAACGAAATCCTACCCAGATCTTTAGTTATTGCAAAAACTATGGTCATGTGATGTGGCAGCTCAATAATCGCATATTCATGGGTATTAATGACTTGAAATTTCAGTCTCTGGGCATGATTGCCAAATTGATTATATTCAAATACACACACCCTATATATATATATATATATATATATATATATATATAGACACCCTGCATGCGCAGGGTGTACCGTAATGATCTATCCGTATTTGATTTCATTCCCTGGATGAACAAAATATCGTAGATTCGAACAAGACACGGCTTAAAATAAAGCCAATGGGCCAGAAAAATGTTCAAAATTTAATTGTGACCCAAACGACCTATCCGTTGATCGGTTTTTTGGAAGGGGCTACTATGGGTAAACATTTGAAAAATTTACTGTTTTACCAAAATTACCCTGGTGAGAATCAAAAAGTCCAGGAGAGTCAAAAACCTTCCAAAAAGCTTATTTCATTATTATTGAATGAGTTGTATGGTTTCAATAACCGAAGACTCATCGCAAACACTTTATATGAATTCATAATTTACACGATTCTAATTTGGAGTTCTTTTTTTATAGTTTCGGAAATAACATTCCATGAAAGAATTCTTAGTTAAGTCTTAGTTAATAACATGAACTCACACTTGTAGCGGCGAGTCTTAGAAGGTAGGCAGTCGAGGGTGGGTTGAAACTTTGGTACAGAAATAACTGGAACGCCTCAGACGAGTTTCATCTATTATTATTGTATGAATCCATAGCTCAGACGTTATTCGAATTAGGCTATTTAACACTAGTGTTAGAAAGTCATGTATACAACATTTATTGAGAACTCATTTTACCCTTATCACTGCGTACTTCTATTTTCCATAAATCCCTTTTGCTGGGAGTATGTAGAGTATACTCGAGGATCCAACAATGGATTTTAGAAGAATGCTTATTGTGCAATGACATTTCAAGGCATATAATCCAACGCACTACTAATTGCACAAATAGGTTAAAAAAATCATATTTGAGCAATCAAAAATTCTGAGTATTTTTGGCAAAATCGATAAAAAATTGACTTGTGTAAATTGATTTGACAATTGACGGACTGACTTTAGAATTAGATACGTATAAGCGCGAGAGCAAATCTTGTCCTGACATGAACAGATGATCGCCATGTGCTAAATTCCATTGTCCCAAAAATAATCAACTTAGTTTGTCACAGACACAGTAGACACAATTAATACAATGACACTCCAATGAATCAAAATGATTTGATAACATTGACAGTATAATGCACATTTTCTATCAACCGTTTCTGCATAAAACAGGGACTTCCTACTGCAGTGAAATAGCAGTCCTTCAAAGTTAACACAATGTCGCAGTACTCAAGTATTTTAAGTATTTTCTTATTGAGTTGTCCACAGAATCAGGCAATTGGTCAGAATGGACTACCGCCGCTACCACACCCATGGGTACCACACCTTAAAGATGCATATTGCCAGAATACACCCGCTCTTTGGCCGTTCTAGGGTAATATGGTAAGTAAATTGAATTATTACCGACTATTGTAATTTGAACGAGAACTCACAATGTTTTTTAGTTCGAAGGAGCCCGGATATTGTCACAATACTATGGAGTAGAAGATGTCCCTATCCTTAGCTGCGCTACGGCAGAAATAACACCAACAGTCGGTGGATGGAATTTCCATATAAATCTTAAATGGATGAGTGGTAGTCCATCTACCAGAACCGTTGAAACAACGGATTCATCTTGATCGGTGGCACGCTGGAAATAATTTATTTTGTAAGTTTCAACGATTAAGGCTAGAAAGATTGATGTATTAATTAGTAAATTTTTATACATTGTGTAATATAGGTGGAACAGGCCCGTAACTAAGGGAGGGCAGGGGGGGCCCAAAAGATTTTTGCGATTTTTTCAAATTTTGAACAAATTACCTTGAGAAAATTATTTGATAAGCTTGCAAATAAAAAAACCACAAAGCGTATAATAACATAATATTGTGAACAGAACCCGCCAGTCTCATTTCCCCCCGTTCCAAATTCACATTGAAAGTTACAAACTTTCAGAATGAGCGCGACTTTTA
>JAQFYE010006969.1:0-10269 GCA_034694305.1 Protaphorura glebata
ATCTTCTTCTCTCCTTTGAAATAAATTTAATCCATAGTCCACTTGCCGTATGATTGACTAATTGATATTGTCCTTGAGGGGGAAATATTAAACAATCTTGGGTGTGTCAATATTTTCTGGTGCAAGAATGCCAGGATATGGTCAAGATTGACCTCACGCGTGTCTGGTAATGCTCGATTTAGAAAAGTTTTTTATTCAATCCATCTACAGTTTCAGTCCAATAAAAAATCAGATCATTTGTTAAACGTAGACCTAGCGAGATGAACTATTTATCGGCTGGTTAAATTTAAAAAAAAAACTAATGAAATTTTCTGTTCCAAGTGTCACCGGTGAAAGAAACGATGTGATGGACGGTCACATTCATTGGGACGGATGCGACCAATGCGATGCAATATCGTGCCGACATGTTTGCTCAGCCCGGACAGGTTCGTATTCAAGTAATTATTTGTAGTTTTATTAATTCGAATGCAGCGTAAGGTTATCACATACAGTGCGTTTTTATGTGGTTCAATTCCTCAGACTATTAATTATTATGTTTCTGTGGAAAAATCCAAACGTCTTCCCTGCCTTCGTCGGACTCAAAATTTTAGCATGGTATGGGAAATTCCACACAAACTATTACCTAGTAGGATACCCAATGACTTTTGAGTAATTATTCAGGGCAAATGTAAGGCAAAGGTCAATTAAAGTACGAACTTACATATTTTAAGGTTGGGAAATCACACCTAGTTTTAGGCCCACGGCAAACCCAAAAATAGCAATTTATTTTTCAATAACCATGTGTTAAATGAAAGTCGTAAAATACGATTAGCAGATAAACGAGTTTGTTATTCGGTAGTACGACGAAGCTCGGGAACAAAAACTCTAGAAAACCTCGAGCTCGGTTATTTTTCAACTCGGGTTCTAGCCAATAATACCGAAAATTGCTTCCGACTTCCGGGTTCAGCAACCGCTAACCACAGCTGGTGTCATCGTGCGATCGTGCTCTTTCGCGGTGCGTTCTCCAGGCTACATTATTTCCGACAGTCTTGCGACTACGGAACGTCCAGTACAATAAACGTATCAATTTTCAATTGTCTTTCGACTATGACTTGGTGGTAACTGAAATAACAATAACAAAAATCAAATCCCCATTCATATCACTAGTTATTGGCGTGTAAAGATAAATTGAATAAATCTAAATCGCGTTGGCAAAAAACATTCAAACTAGAGTTTAATTTTTTTCTAGACGGCGTCTGGTTTACCGCAACGGTTCCAGAAATTTGCCTTTCCTGTTGGTTGCCATTTTCCGTTGTCTTCTCGTTCGCTTCATTGAGCGAATTAATCACTTTGGCTATCCGTAGTTGTGGATACGCCCTCATCATCCCTGTCATGATGATTTTAGCCGTGCTGGTCAACACATGCTGTCCGTATTCAAGAGAACAGGACCAATTTTTGAAAGCCAACACAAATCTGAAACCATCTTTACACCAATGTAAAAATCGTTACTGTAAAAATAATTTATCAATGATAATAATTCAATCATTATTTGAAATTCGTTGTGAGGTGTATTTGCGAATAAATTTCTTGTTATTATTTAGACATGGGTAGTTGGTACTTGCATATCGGCATAAGGAAAGTCACCCTAGTAGTAGTTGTAGTAGAAACTTCTGTTGGAGAAAAGTTCTATAAATAGTAATTCGAGCAATGCAGCGCAAGACACCTGAAGATTTAAGTCCCGACTTCCAACTGTCCCAACTGACGATTAGTGACACCTAGACAGTATAGCTTGCTTGCAATATTACACAGGACTCTAGACACAGAATTATCATTAATATCACCAACATTTTTATGTATTATTGAACCTGATTGTACAGGGCGGCTCGAAATAACCGGACCGCATTCTCATCTAGGCTAAAAATGAAGTCATTAGAAAGTTTGTGCTATCACCGCCAGGTCGAAAACAATATTGTTATTTCTCAGTTAATTTGTGCGTTACTAATTACTGTAAATGACCAACTAGAAACCCCGAACTCTATTCAAGGCACCCTGTATCGAATCTCAGGAATTTCGACTGACTCCCGCAGATCGGGAGTGTAGGGGGAGGGGGGAAGAGGTTATGTGCTACTCTGTACAACTTAGGTCCAAAAGCAGAACATCTGGTAATGTCAATTTCTAGACACGACACACGAGTTGAGTATTTCTGAACACGAAGACACATGACAGGTAAATCAACTACATAATTAAAAATCACATAAATGAAGGTAAAATGCGAGTAACACGGGTCAACCGGAGTAAACTAGAATATTGACGGAGTGTCTTCTCGCACGCAACACTTTCACAACTTGGACAAAGGCAAAGGCAAAGATAAAAATAAATGAGATGGCGATATAATTCCAATTTCCATTACAATTATGATAATAATTAGTCCATAAGTATGCGTTGGAATTCATCATTAAGACCAATAATTAGTCTACGCATTCTAACCCGTGCGAAGAACAGCACACAAAGTACTGATTTCATTAGAGTGTGTCTGAATAGGTGTACTTGGATATTTATGGTTCCAAGGATTTAATGAATTAATTCGTATATTTAACTAAATTCTTAGGCTATATAAGGAACCATTTGTCAGAGATGGGTTTGGAAGTATCGCGATTTGTTTTTTGCCGTTGAGTTTGATAAGAAGTGAACAAAAATGCACGCGAAGAAGAAATATAACAAGTCATTGTGACAATTTTAATACTTAGCTTTAATTCAAAATTGTAATAATTAAAACTAATTGAAATGAAGACCAGGTTTATTCATTCAAACAGTTCAAATAGTTTGGCAAGTTTTTCGGGTTTTGTGAGTACGAATACAAATGGTAATGGAAATGGAGAACCACGATATCACACTAATTACACAACAGACTCAGATGACGATGAACGGGTTCAAATTCAGTACACTGTTAAGGAACATCCAGTTGGTAAACCAAATTGGTGTCAACGGGCTTTTAGGTAAGTCATATAGTTATAGTTTATTACGATCGAGGTATTTTGAGTTCGTTTTAAATTGTTCATTTCAATTTTCGCAGATGAAATATGAAGGTTTCTGCGTATAGAAATATTTTCGAAAAACATCAATTCCAAATTTTGTAAAGAATTGCGTGCCAAACCTGTAATGTATTTAGAATATCTTACATACCATGAGTACCGTAGCCATGTACGTACATAAATACTTAAAAATCATGAACGGGCACGACACGACCAAGAATTGAACCGGCGACCTCAATGGATATGTCCGCCGTTCAATACTCTACTAACACTCTAACCTCTCTCGTAGAATTGAATATTACTTTCAGCTTTATTTATAGTGATTTAAATTTCCAGACAAAAGAACATCGAGCGAACATTCCCTATTCTTAAATGGGGTCGGGAATATACGACTCAAAAAGCTGTCTCAGATTTGATTGCGGGGATTACAGTTGGGCTAACTGTTCTGCCTCAAGGATTAGCTTATGCAACAGTTGCCGGTTTACCACCAATCGTATGTCTCAAATCAAATCAAAATCTACAAGATAAAAGTATACCGCACATTGTAGTCCGTTGGATTTGACTGTATTATGATATGTTCCGGCGTTTAAACTCCTGAAAAAATTCCTAGATGTCGAAAAGTTTACCCGTTTGGCCGCTAGATATACATGGGTCAAATGCATTTTGTGAGGTCATTGGTTTCGGTGTTGCTTCAAATCGTCACTAACGTAATTGTACTTGACCCAAGTATTTCTCGCGACCAAACGGTCTTACATTTCCGACCTTCAGTAAATTTCAAGAGTTCAATGGCTACAACATATGATGAATACAGTCAAAGTCAAACCGACTATTTCTAGTTGTAGGCACTGCGTTTGTTACGATAAATCTAAACTAAACATAACCAGATTTATCCACACAAAAAAACTATAAATAAAATGTCTGATTCGCATTAATTTGTATTCTTTTGCAGTATGGCCTCTACTCAAGTTTTGTTGGTTGTTTTGTGTACATATTTTTTGGGAGCACAAAAGCAATCACAATCGGTCCCACTGCTATTCAATCCATTCTAACATACAAGTACACTTATGGAAGACCTCCAGAATATGCTGTTTTTTTATGTTTTGTCACAGCTGTCGTGACATTGGCAATGGGAATTCTACGATTGGGTAAATTCTAATTAATCTTATTCATACAAACTTAAACATAGTATTTGAAATTGTATTTGAAACATGCAAGAACTAACAATAGTTAAGAACAATTAGGTATATCGGTGGAACTATAAGTATTTCCAATATAATTTTTTCTTACTAATTTGGTGTAAAACCGTGTTTTTATTTTATAAAAAATGGTCACACTACGCGTACAGAAGCACTTGTAACTAGCAATTACGTCCAAAGGTCAACGACGTAACGACTAAGCATTAAAATATTGGCAAAACTTTCTGGTTGCTGCAAATAGTACGGAAATTGTCGAATTAGCTTGGGTGTATTTTTGTATTTCTCTTCGTGAATGTTAATAGTTGTGACTTGAATATTTCGCGATGATGCTAATTTTAAACTGTTTGTCTAATTTGCATAATATGAATAGGTTTCATTGCGAACTTTATTTCTTCACCGGTTATAAGCGGATTTACGTCTGGAGTTGCACTCACAATCGTGGCTACACAATTGAAAAGTTTATTGGGTCTGCATTTCGATAGAGAGGGTTTTCTACCGACCATGCTTGGAGTTTTTGAACACTATAAAGAGGTCACAAAATGGGATGCAATCATGAGTGTCATATGTCTTACCACCTACATGGTTCTGAAGGTGAGGTCATTTTTTACCAATTTACCAATTATCCATAATACTTACAATAATCCAAGATTATAAAATAATTTCTATGATTATCTAATTTTTGACAGTATTTGCAATGGATAGTCGGCCGTTGTGTGAAAGTGAACCGGTATGTGGACAAAGCTCTTTGGTTGATCTCCACAGCCAGAAGTGCAATTATCATAATTTTTGCAACAGTTTTGGCCGCTGTCCTAGAACCCAATAAACCTTTCTCTCTTGTCGGTGAGATTAATTGCTTTCGGTAAAGTACTGCTTAATAATAACTAATACCATGCTTAAATATTCAAATGAAGTCGAGTCATTAATAATAATATCACATTATTTATTCTATTTTCTTTCAGGTAATATTACTCCAGGGCTGCCAGCTTTCCAACCACCACCGTTTAGCATTTATGATAAATCGACGAATATAACGCACTCGTTTACAGATATTTTACAAGAAGAAGCCTCCGCACTTTTAGTTTTACCATTACTCGGGGTTATGGGACACATTACGATTGCTAAAGCATTCGCTGGTTCATCACGTGTGGATTGTACTCAAGAAATCATTTGCATCGGAATTTCAAATGCAATCTCATGTTTTTTTAGTTCATATTCCATTGGTGGAAGCTTTTCCAGGACGACCGTGAATGCCATGAGTGGCGCGGAGTCTCCAGCTGGTAAGAAATATTTCTTCAAGCGCCGTATCACGTCGATACTGTAAAGTGTGTCTTGAATATAAGAGAATCACGACTACACAAATATAAATGCAACTAAATATGTCAAACAGGTGGAATCTATACGGGGTTAATGGTGGTCTTGGCGCTTCAATTTCTAACGCCATATTTCTATTACATTCCGAAAGCCAGTCTGGCGTCCATCATTTCCGGTTCTGTGATATTTATGGTAGACTTGACAATTATCATGCCGCTTTGGAGGTCCAAAAGTAAGATCAGCCGTTTTCAAGAAATTATTTTGAATTCACCTATAACTTATTTTTTTTCTTTTCGTAAAAATAATAGGGATGGACTTGGTCCCGTGGTCACTGACCTTCCTGATTACAATATTTGTTGGACTCGAGTTTGGAATTCTGACGGGCTTAGGTATCAGCGTCCTCTATTTATTGTACTACGCAGCTCGTCCTCGCATCAAGGTTTTATGGGGCGAGGTGAGACAAATGTTTAATAAATGTACAGGATGTTTTATAATTAATTGTGTAATTAATTTTAAAAGTTGTCCGGAGCTAGACATACAAAATTCGTAGCGTGCTTTTGGGAGTCATATGCCTGTGTGCCTAAGGGGTTAGGTTAATTAGGGAAAACTTATTCTACCTTACCCCTTACCCTAAAATTCAATGTAAATTGTTTTGATTTGACTTATAGACGACGAAAGGAAACGAGTTCACAATTATCAGGTTGGATCGCTCGATGACATTCCCATCCGTGGATCACATTACATACGAAATTAATAAAGCCGTCACACGCTGGGGTCAAGGAAAGGCTCCAGTCATCATCGATTGTCAACACATTCAGTTTGCAGATTTCACAGCTGCGGAAGTAATAACAAACATAGACAACAATCGTCCTAATGACTGCAGATGACCAATTACTGACTAATTTTGTTTACTTGCAGTCGATTCGTAATATGATCAAAAACCTCAAAAAGGAGAACCATAATTTGGTATTTTGGAGGTTAAAGCCCTCTATCCTTCCAGTGCTGGAAGGCGTTATGTTTAAAACAGGAATCGATTTTACCCATTGCCAAAGTGAGCAGCAAGTGGAGAAACTGGTAGACAGTAAGTACTCTAACTTTTAAGGGAGGGAAGAAAGCTACAAAAAGGGCAGATATACATTTTGCTGCTCATTTTGTCCAGGAAAGTATAGAGTGGGCTATTATCGTGTATTCAATACTCCTAGAATTTTAGACAAACCAAGGATACCGCATACACATTATGGAAAAATGTAAACCGTTGGAAATCTTTGGATTTTTTTATGTTGTAGTCCTAGTGATTCTGACCAACTTTTGTGAAGGAGCTACCCCCAAAAGTCTAGCCGTTCGGCCGCTAGAAATGCGGTGTTGGGCATGTGCGATGACGTGCAGTTACTTTCACTTTGACTTTCACTTTACATCATCGCACATGCCCAACGGTGTATTTCTGGCGGCCAAACAGTTAGACTTATGGGGGTAGGACCTTCACAAAAGTTGTTCAGAATCAGAAGCACATATAAAAAATCCAACGATTTCCAACGGCGAACATATTTCCACAAGTTGAATGCGGTATCCTTTACAAAATGAATATCTCACTTTTAGTACACGAAGCGAGTGGAATAAAATATCATGAACCACCGTGTACAATGAAACCTTGACCTATTCTTGATTACAGGCGCCGTTATGGACTGGAACAGTCATCGTTCATCGTCAAACATCCAAAATAGGTGTGACGTAGATGATCCTCGGATTGATGGCGACGAAAGAGCAACTCGTATTTAAATTTCAGTATTACATAGACCCTTGAACATCATTTTTAAATAACAAACTTCAGTGTAGAACCTTGTATTCATGTATTTTGCAAGCCAAATTATGTTAATAAAATATTATGTTGACAAATATGTATGTATGTGTTCATACCAATACCTGCCACCATACACCGGTTTATGTTCATCGATTCGTTTCAATATTACGTTTTGCCCTTATGATACCGTTATAAGTATTGTTCATTTAAACGTAAGTGACAGTACCAGAAATCCTGTGATATTTGCGGACAGAAAAGCTGTACAGTTTTAGGCAAAAGGTAGGCCGCAAAGGCTGCATATTAGACATGTTGTAGACATGAACCTCCTGAACAACCTTTGTGATGGTCATACCCCGAAAAGTTCGACCATTGGAATTGGACCACTAGAAATACATTGGCCCAGTACACTTTGTGACGTCATGTATCCGCCACGAATTATTTCAACCTGGTCGCTCACAAATCTATTCCCAGCGTTAGCCGTTAGCTCAAGTCTGGTAAGGACCTTTAAATTATTTTGATTCCAAGAATGGAGCGGCTGGAATTAATTAATTCCAGAATAAAGTATGAGTGAATATGAAATTTGTTGAGGTTTTTAAATAATCTGTAAATAAGGCCAAGGTACAATCGCGGTTTGTACATATATAAAGACCTGGAAGGATTTAAGCATTTTTTAATTGACGTATTCCGCCAAATTTATAGCAAGAACGTTGTTGGGTTTTTTCCCCACATATTCTGTGTTGCGTGGATTTGAAATCTTTGAAAATTAAAAATATAATTAAAAATGAAAACAAGATTTGTACATTCGAATAGTTGTGCCAGCTTGAGTGCTTTAGGGAGTGCGAGTGGGTACAGCGGGACATCCACCGGGAGTTTGTATTATCCAGAAGACCAGGATGACGATTATGGTGTCAAAGTTGAATACAATGTAGGGAACCGTGATGACGAAGGGCCATCCTGGACTCAACGAGCGTTCCAGTAAGGATTTAAGAAATTTATTTGTTTCAGTTATTGCAAAAGTAGGTACGACTGAGCTTCTTTTTTATTTGAGACCTAATCTAACGGACCTTATCAGATTTCGGTGCAATTTACAATGCGCCATTCCGAAGACCGTTGAAATGAAATAATATTATTGGAAGCTGAAAAAAGTCATACACATCGAAACATATTTGCATACAAATTTGCATACATATATTTCAGACGAGACAAAAATAACTTTGCATTATAAGAGTTAATAAGAATTAATTTACGACATTAGGTTGACCAAAATTTTCCGAGTTATTAAAATGATGGAGTCTTGGCCATCATGGTTGGGAACCCGGTCAGGTCAGTATACTATTATTGGAGGCTTCGGAAACCAGGCAAGGCGACTGGTGCTAACTTTACCTGTAAATGTCTTTGAGTAGTAGTTGGTCCTTAAAATGAAGACAATTGGTTTGTTACAATGGTCATATCGCATGGTAATTTGGTACAATCAGTCGTACGCGTCATAGTTATCACAGCTTCCGTTAATATGATATAGTGGTGCGGATGGTCACTTGAAATCTAAATCTTAATGAGTTCTTGCATTTAATGGTTACACAATATTTTACACTAATATTTTCACAGTAGAGAGCTGGCTTGAAACGAAGTTTCTAATTTAAAATTAATAATCAGAATCCCGCACGGAAATATGAGATAAATAAGTTGACAATCCTATAGTTTCCTTTAATTCAGGTGGAAATCAATTATCCACGGAGGAAAAACCGGACAGGACTATTTCCAATGTTTGAAGAAATCGAAAAAATCGAATTATTTCAACTTTTTGAAAAACTGTGAATTCCTGCTTAAAACACCCAAAACGATCTATAACATGTGCCCATTTGAATCTTACACGTTTACATCGTTTTGGGCGACCACATTCTTCGTTAGACCATATTCCCGATATTTTAATAAATGGGCTTGACAAAAGTTGATCCGGTCAGACCTGCAAGGTAAGAAAAGTTGTGCACTGGGGAATAGTTCGTATGAATCACAGACAAATAGTCGGAGCGTCATATCAGAATATATTGCGCAGATTGACCAGTAAATAGAGTTTGCCTGTACCACATCCAAATTTATTTGTAACGTATTTCTTGAAATATACAATTGGAGTAAAAAAAATACGAATTATGTATGAACAACAGAGGACTGGACTAATTTGTGAGACATCGCATGCATCAGCTTACTTATCAGAAACTACATTTCTACCTTGAGAAAAGTGTGGACAAAGACGATAATCCGACAAGGGATCTTTCGGCGGTGTGCAATGTTGCCTGGAGATATAACACAAATATCTGCTTCATTGATTTGTTCTCTTTATGATTTAAAAAACGTACATTTTAATAGTGTAGTTCGATTACGTTATTTTTCGGTAGAGATTTGGTTACTTTCCATTTTGCCTACACATACGAGATTCCTAAGAAAAACTAGGACGGTTGGGAAAAATTACAAAGTTGTGACCAGACCCTATACTCAGTGAAAAGGGAGAATCAACAAAACAATATACAAATATACGGTCTGCTTGTTTACAACAGTTAACCCTGAAATGCTTAACCGAATAAAAAAAGCTATCATCGATTCGTATTTTCTGCATAACATAAAAGCCTTGTGTCTTGTGTTGAACGTCCCTTATGAAAGACGGAAATTCCCTGTGTATCCGAATCTAATTTTGTACTTCTTGAAAGTTGTGTTGGTCAAGTCCGGTTTTGATGGGAAGATTCCTTGTCACTTTGACACAAATAATATGCAACAGTGAACGTCGTTAGAAGTGAACCTAAGCTTCAAACCTTCCAGTAGATATTTAACCTTATATAAAATCAGTGTGTCTTGTCCTGGTTCTGTAAATTAGCATAGCTGGCAATGACATGAAAATAAGGAGACTAGAACATCGGTTTAAACCGTCCAAATTTGGATTGGTCCAACATTTAGTTCCTAA
>JAQFYE010006970.1:0-10269 GCA_034694305.1 Protaphorura glebata
TACATTTCGATGAGAATTTAGTAGGTCTTGTTGTCATGACCAATGTATTGCTCATCCGAATCGGCAATGATGTGTGGAGTGTAGAAATTAGTACTAGGTAACTGGAATGACCTGGGAGCTCACTGAGATTTCCAGAGTTATATTGAAGATACTGATACCTCACTAAATAGAATATATTACAAATCGTACATCCCACTATTTTGTAGTAACTAGAACTACAAGGTGCGGAATGCTATGATACACACTGTACAATAATTATATTTGAACTGTTTTAGACCAGTAATCGGATACGGATTGAACGAAGAGGCCGCTAACTATTTGGATAATTCTTCTGACGCCGAAAAGAATACAACTAAATTTCCTGGATTCAAACTGGAAACTGACTTCCTTGCGATTATTCTGGACTCAAATTTCGTCAAATCCGAAGAACAGGCTACAGTTTTGGGACACCCACTTGTCGCCCTATTCATTCATGAGAAATGGAAAAAGCTGGATGAATTGTTTTGGTTCTCATTCGGTGCAAATGTAATTACATTGATCAATCAATGAGTACTATAAGTAGATATTAAACTAACGTTGTGCATGCTTTAATATTTTTTTTTAAATTAAAATTGACAGATGACACTTCTTGGATTTTATACCTTGTTTGTGGTTGACATATTTTGGTTGACATGCACCTACAAGAAAAATGGTAATTAATTAGCGTCAATGGTGTCTGAAAACTGAACTCAAAATTGCATTATTCTATTTTGCGATTTTATTTCTCGAAATACTTCTTTGATAACTTCAGATGGAACTAAGTGCACAGTGGAACTTTGGAAAACTCTGGCAAGTTATGCAACTCTTGTTGCTCAATTGGTCTTACTGGTCATCAAGTTAATTGTTGACTTCCTCACGATTGGTTTTAAGAATATGTTTAGTCTTGTGAATTTGGGACAGCTATTATTCACGATCGGTGTGGCTATAATTGTCCTGGGCGTATTTTTTGGAATTCAATCCTGGCATCATTGGGTGGCATCTGTGAGTTGAACGATTCGTTCTAAAATATTGTTGCAAATGCATTTCGACTTGTATCGTCTATTTACGGTCCGCTTATTTATAACAGCTGACAGTATAAAAAAACTATTATATCTATCTATATCACAGACCACAGTTTTATTGGCCTCATTCTTGGCGTTCTCACAACTTCTGAAAATCCCATCCCTTGGGATTTATGCCGACATATTTTATACGGTAAAATAAATTTTAAAATTTGCATACAGGGTGGTTCATAACCTTTCATCACTATTTCAATAAAGGTTCTTCAAAAAATGATTCGACTGATGATTACATTTTGTCCACTGCTGATTGGATTCACGGTTGCCATTTCTCTAATCCTACCCGGGGTAATGAATAACAAATGGTGCTGTTTTTTTTAAATTACTTTTGTTTTCATTTCACATCTTACATTTTGCATGTCTATACTAGAATCCGAAGTTTGCCTTCTTACCCTTCAATTTCATTAAAATTTTGATCATGATGACTGGGGAGATGAATTTTGATGACGTATTCTATGCGGACTACGAGACACCATTCAAAGTCTACGCGATACTCCTCTTTGCCTTCTTTGCTGTGATTGTCGCCATTGTGATATTTAATTTACTTCTCGGTTTCACGATTAGTGATATTCAAGTAATTAAATTAAATTTGATTTATTATTTCATGAATTCAAAAATCAGTTTAGGTAATTAGTTACGAACCACATCTTAGGATTAATTCGTTCTCTAGACATTGGAAGCTGAAAGTGAAGTCAAAATTTTGGCCAGTACACTTGGCCAAATTGTAGTTTTTGAACGCCTCGTCCTGTCGAAATTGGCACAAAAAATTCTACCAAAATTATTCTTGAGAAGGTATCTTGTGGTCACCCACAAATGGAACTTGGACAAATGGGAGGAGAAATCATCGTACGTAATATATTTATAAATTTCCGATAACTTTCTCTATATCGAACACATTCAATTAGTAGTGGTGTTCTTGTACTCAGGCCTTTGTAAATGATTTGAATATTCCGTATACAAATTAATTTGTTGAGTCATTTGTTATTTTGACATATGGACAGTTTATTACATCGTAATTTAATACTTAGAAATAATCTATTTCTAAAGCGAAATTATAATTTAGGATGGATTTTTCATGCACGATGGAGGTGATTCCAACTAAACTTCGGAAAAGGATCCTCGAATTAGCAAAGGACGAACAACAACAACCAAGCAAAATTGGGCATCCAAAATCTGATTGATTTCACACATGATATGCGAATTGTATTTTCTGGAAATTGATGTTTGAAATTGTTAGCTAATTGTGTAAGCCTCATTTCAGACAGGGTACCTGTGCAGATTACATTGAACTTACACGATTCTTCAAAGAATTCTCGTCAAGGAGATTTCCTAGAACAACTTTATACCGAACTTTCATGCCCTGTATGTTTTATGACCAACACCAAGAAATCTGAAAGTTGTTTTTAGTTATAATGGCGGCTTTCCTACAAATTGATCATCTCACAAAAATTAGAATTTTGTTCATTATTTTATTTATTTAGACGTTTATTTCAAATCAGCGGACTGTAAGAGATATTCATTCATCGTAAAATACTTTTAGGTATTGATCAAGCCATCAATAACACTGCCCACAATAATACAAGAAAAGATTGCACTAATTCATCAGCGGGTTCTGCTAAGGATATACAGTCTTTAGATTTGTCAGCTAATTTATTTCGTTTCATTTGAGTGCAGATGATTTATCACATAAATACATAGCAATATTGTTTCGCCATTAGTGATTCTAACGAACTTTCTTTTGTTTCCCAGTTCCGTTCTTCAATGTTTCTGCGGATTTGTTATTATTGTCACCAATATTGACGGCCGATAAGGCAATGCCAAATTGTGCTGTGTAGTATGTTGTCATAATAATTACCTGTAACAGTCAATTGAATATTAAAATATTATAAAGTCCAAGTTAAAATTTAAATGAATGTTACAGTCATCTACAATCTGGTCAAAATCGCTTGTTTAACATTGGCCTTGATCAATTATTAATTACCTGAGCATACGGCATTGGTTTCCAATATCTGTTCAATGCTAAATAGCTGTCAGACATACCGAACGAAATGGCGCCCAGCGCTCCGAATACTTTCGGCCAATCCAATTCACTGGACTAAAACATTTAATTCAGCAACAAAGGATTAAGAATTACAATATCTACGAGACGGAAGAATTCATGTGGAAACTTATGCGGATTACCGATTTACCTTCAAGCTAACACGAGAAATAGCACGCCAAATCATACTCTTCAATAGGGGAGTGTAGCATGTAATGACAATCAGGAGTC
Organism: Protaphorura glebata; assembly: GCA_034694305.1. Taxonomy (NCBI): domain Eukaryota; kingdom Metazoa; phylum Arthropoda; class Collembola; order Poduromorpha; family Onychiuridae; genus Protaphorura; species Protaphorura glebata. The sequence goes on from JAQFYE010006970.1 coordinate 3,367, forward strand.
TTGTCTCTTCTTGGTTCAGTTTCGGCAATATTACCAACAGTGCTGTAAAATATGAATTCAGTTATGCAATTTTATCAATTTTATTTATTTGAACCAGTTGAAAATATACCCTTGAAGAAATATTTCAAGGATTGGTTTTCTTAAATTTTTTAACATTGAGGTAACAAATCGTAAGTTCTCTGATCACATTACTGCTTCAATACTTTATTTCTCGATGATTTCTCGACATGGCGTATGTAGCTCTGTCTGGATTTTTGCTTTATATAACAATTGGTTTAATTTTAATTTTATTCGACTTTCTTACTTACGCATGCTTGTGAAGGCAAGGACTTTAAGACCCGTTGTTATATTCAACGGCTTGAATCCAAATGCAGATATATTGAACATCTGAAAGCAAGAAATGTTATTTTCCGCTTCCAGTTCACGATCCAAACAAAATTCGGTTAGAACAAAACGTGTGACAATGTAATTTCTCTGGTTTACCTGCGCCACGGCAAATGAGATCGTTCCATGCATAAAGTAATGCGGAAAATCCAAGAAAGCGTCACCAATGCAAGCAAAAATGAGACCGAGGAAAATTTTTCTTTCATAGGAATGCCTGTGAAATGATTCACGATAAAATCTGTGGTTATCTTGTCTTCGTGAACATTTGATTAAAAATATTATTATTTTAATTCTAGTTCAGTTCATGCCTGGAGTGCACTGCTTGGACAATATGCGTCAAGTTATTTGAATTAAAAACATAACTGTCTACATACGTACACCACCACGGTCGTTTTCGGCTTTCTCGAAATTATTTTAAATTGCTTTCACATAAAAGCTTGAAAAGTGTTTTCGATTGATTGTGATTCCAGATATACAACGAAACGACTTTACATTGAGTATGAGTGATAAGGCACGACCCAACATTCGGATTTCTCTTTACAGTGATATTGGTGTCTTGTCCCGCAATATTTTAACATTTTATTTTTTAATGAATATTTTATCTCGTGTATCTTACTCTGTTTGAGTTAAAGAGACTCCGTTTCTGATTGAAAAATACTGAAGGGCCACGATTGGAAGGCACTTGATAAACATTCCAAAAATAGTTTGTTGTTCCATCGGGACACAGAACAATGCGTAAATTATGAGACTGAGGAAGAATGGCGTCATGTCCCACTTCACACGATTCACCTTAAAGACGATTATTATAATTAGGTGTTGCTCATCGGTGTCTCATTTAATAATTCTTTGGAAAGCGATTTATGACTTTTCAAAATAGGCACGAGGAAGCCTTTTATCGGCGTAAGTTGTTATAGGTTATTTCACTGAGCATTTCGCAAGGCAATTGGTGTGTTCGGTTACTTTGGTCAACGAACATCGATTAAGCATCTGATTGAAATACACGGTATAACGGACAAATATGGTCGGATCTTTTAACATACCGTAATACATTTTGGTCCATCGTGGTACACTAAATTGAGATACTACTGTATGCGATTCGTGGTCGAAAGGTATGGTCCAAACTTTCATACGTAATTAAATTGAAGCTCAATCGCGGTACCAAAATAAAACTTACAATCCCGACAAAGTTGTTCTCTCCGGCTTCCACCTTCATTCCAGAATTCTTTGATTTCATTGTATTAATAATTACTTCAGGAAGAACAGAATTAATTTCCTTAATTCTTCAAAAAAAAATTCAATTACTGACGACATACACACTGTGCAGTAAGAGAAACTATTAGTTAATGAAGTAGTGTGAATTGTACTCGTAGACAACCAGATAATGTATTATGCGTACGTACAAATGTTATTCAGTTGACAGTGTGGAATTATCAGTGGAACATGAGTACGTTATTTATCGTGCAAGGTCCTTCCGATTATATAATTTACATTTCATTTAAATCGTTAACACTTTTAACCGTATAAATTACTCGACACGAATTGGACCTACATTACACTTTACCACGAACCACTTATAAGTACAGCGAACGAGCGAGTACAGGCTGGCACGTAACCTCACACACACCAAGAGAGTGAAATATATTCTACTCCCTTGACACACACCCCCTTCCCTCGGCAGCCAAATCAATAGGAGTCGAACAATAAGTGAGATATGCATTTTGTGGAAAAACTTATGAAGGATCTAGCGAGCTCTCTCGCTTGAAAATACGATACGCGTGGTGCCACTGACAAGTGCTAAAATATATAAAGACCACTAACATTCGGACTTTTTAATGGTTTCTTCACAAAAACACGTCCGAATAAGTTTTTACGAAAAATCTACCGATGATGCTATCATTTTTGCTACATTTTTTTATGAAATTTTTGATAATTTGTTTGACCGGTTTGGAGAAAGTCGATTTTTCACTGGCGACGCATTAGGAGGAAATAATCTGCCTTCTTTTCAATTTGCAGTGAAAATCAGCTTCCTGACCAAAATTCCAACCATTAACAAAAAAATGTGGAGATTTATACACAGTCGTAAAAAGATATACAAAGTATACAAAGCACCTAATTTATCAGGGTAAAATGAACATAATTTAATTTATTCCAATTTCCAATAACCATTTTTATAATGTGGGTTCGTCCAAAATCCGTATAAAAATGTTATTAGAAATCGAAATTATAAAAGAATATGATCTGATGATCGCAAGCCCGTTGAGTAATGAACAATTTTAATTTTAAATATACTTAATTCAGCTGTAAATTAATAAGTTGAAATGCTCCAGAGATCCTAGTAAGAAGTGTTTAGATTTTGACCGTAGTGGAACTCCGCATCTTATACGAATTCCGAATCAATCAACGAATTTCAATTTCGTGAAAATTTTTGTCTCGAAAAATTAATCTCTTGTTTAAAATCTCTCAATGATTCGCAGTTGGAATTTTTGTATCAATTTTGTCTTCCCTCTCATTTTTTGTGAAAATCCTATACACTGTAAGATGCCCACACTCTTAATTGAAATAATACATGATGTGTGATTAATGTGTAAGGCTGAATACTGAATCCTACAAACACCAATTTTGAGCACTTTAGACCTAACAATCGTTAATTTTAATTATTATATATTGTCCTACTAATTAATAGTACGTTGTTCTTCATACGTACTATGACCGCGACTCCAGCCAGGAATATTAATTGGTTGATAATTTGAAAACTTGTCAATATTCGTCAACATTTTGCGTTACGATTTTCAATTTCTTGAAACTGTTCAAGAAATTTTAAATGCGTAGGCCAAATGTTAAATACCTTTGACATTTCTTACTTCAAAATAATTTAAAAAATTTCTAATTCCGATTCGTAATTCCGTTCCTAATGATTCTGGAAAGATATTTTCGAATTATGTAAACTGTCACTCTGTTGTATGCTTTATGGATTGTCTTGCACTGCAGACACGCATCATAATTACAAAACCAGAATCAGTCAAATATCTTACAATATATTGAACTTGATTCATATGTATATCATGACAAAGCCCATGTATAAATATATTCGGAGCACCGTTTGCAATATTTAAATTTTGTTTTAATTTCTAAGATTCCTTAATAGGTTTGTGGTGACGTCAAACGAAAAAGTTTTAGTGCACATCCGCTGAAAAGAGAGCAACACACAGTTCTTTCCAAAAATATAATAATTCTGTTCACTGATGTAATTTTGAAATTATTCAAATCATTTGAAGTTTGAAAATTTTGGTTTCCTTAAAAATTTAGCAAACTTTTAATAGGTGAATACCATGATGAAAACTTATAACAAACTTCAATTTTTATCATATTGAATTGACAAAATTGTGTGTTCGTGTTAAAAAAATTCTGAGCAATTTGGTAGCAAGTCAAAATATTATTAAAAATTTCTGTATTAACTTTCAAAATTCAATTGTATCTTGCATGAATGTTCCTGAGACATTTTATTTGCTCCTTTCTACGCGAAAATTTAAGAATATACTTAAGTTTGACTACAACTGTTAAGGAAACTAATTGTTCGGTATGAAGAATACCGACAAAACTCAAGTGGGTGTTATATTAAGGATTACAAAATTTTAAACACTATATTTATTCTGCATAATATTGTTAACACATTTAGAATTACTACGTACAGAATGAAATAATGTCATGAAGTGTTTTAGTTCAAATGTCTCATTTAGTAGTTTGGATGGTTTCTAACGGTTTAAGAAATTTTGAACAGGTGGTATATTTTTGGGAATTTCAATTTTACGTTTGACTAGAATGCATTCATGTTGAAATCATGGAATGAAATGATCTGCTGATCACAAGTCCGTTGTCGAACGAATAATTCTCAATATGCATACTTAAGCCAAACGTAAAAAATAGATACGGTTGTTATTGCTGGTGTTAAGTGTCGAAATTTTCAATCATATACAGTATCCCTGAAAACCTACTGTAGTTCAATTCTGTATTGGAATTCAAAAATTTTTAAGGAATTTTAATTTTGGCCACAATTTTTGATCGAGTAAATTAATTTCGTCCTTATGTAAGTCGAGATGATTCCCAGCTGGAATTTATATATTAATTTTTCCTCCGTTCTCAGGTTCATTTTGAAATTCATGTTATTGTTAGAGGCCTCGGTCGAAGTTCATAACTCTTAATTTAAATAATCTCTGATGGATGTGATTCTTAATGGGACACATTACCATTAGTAATTATAATTATTGTAAACCTTATTAGTTAATTAATCAATGCATTATCCACTTTTTAAATATACAAATTTGGACCCCGGCTGGAATTTATATTTGTTTGACAGTTTCGTAAAATATTACTTCAGGTTTTCCGGTACAATTGTACATGACTTTGAGTTATTTCATATTTATCTCATCACATTTTCTAATTCTTCGAAACTGCTCAACAAATTCTGAACTTATGATGACCATCACTCAGTCTTGAACAATTTTGAGCATTTCTAACTTGAAAGCTCATTTTTTAAAATATCTAATTCAAATTCGTCGTTGCGTTTCGTAATACCTTTTAATATCAATGACATAACAAGTCCTAAAAATCAAATCCCGATTCCCGGACGAATTTCAATATTTTCTCTGTGTTTTCAAAATGTTGTCAATTAGAATTGGTGTTATTAATTTTTTGAATTAATTTAACAAATACTAAAAACATCACATTGAAAACTGTGAGCAAACATTTAAGTTTTCGTAGCGCTTCATATTCTCAGATACTAAAATGTTTGTGATAATTTCATCTTACGACAGATGAGAGTTCCAAAATATTATTCACATAACACCGTTGTGTAGTTCGTTTTAAATGAATGATATCGGTTCTAGACTAGACACCAAAGATAAAAATTCTGAAAATGTATTTTTGTATTAAACTGTCACCGTGTTGTCTGCTCATTGTTTTTCTTGCACTCCATAGACATGCTAACTGGCTTCTACTGAATCAGAAGCAGCAACTAGTGCTTTTCAGGAATATTTTATTTTGTTCTCTGTTGTGATTTTGAAATTATTCAAAGAATTTTGAAAACGATGCAATCCGTTAATAACTTTCGTTTTCTTGAAAATCTAAAAAAAAATTAATGGGTGATGTTATTTTATGTAGTGTATATAAAATACTTTATTTAATTGTTTTGAAATTAGGGTTTTGTTAAGAACATGCAGCGCACACCTGTAAAATTTAACACTGAAAGCTTAAAAGGTTGACTTAACTTGTCGAAACTAATTTTTTGGTATACAACTTTCTGTACAGACGTTTCACCAACGCCAAATCCTTCACTTCTTTCACATCTGAGCCGATTTGTAATATGAATGATGAGTAGAATATATGCAGTATCTTAATTCTCAATCCGTAGAATTTACGGATCCGTAGAACAAATTTTAATTATGAGTTTTCTTGAAATATTTTATTTATTAGTTGTATGTGCTAAAATGATGAAAGGCTGTACCCTTCAAATATAAACTTCGAACATGTTACACGTTATTTTAAGAGTTGTTTAGCAAATCCGCTATTTTTCCAGTACGTCAGTCAGTACGACACCAACTTGTAATTTTTATTTGATTAGTGATTTAACGAGTTAATGAATACCAGTTCCAGATCCGTTTTCATAGACTCAAACACCAACAAACCAGCAAAAAAGTCGAGGCTCGATTTTAAAGTAATGTCCATTATTCTTACATCATTTTATTTCACAATAGTACATATAATTTTACAAAACCGCTTAATCACAATTAGTTTGTGTCTTAACCCTTGAACGAATGTAAACTGCGAACTTCTTTTTCATCAAAGAAATTATTTTTATCGTCATAATTCAAATTCGTAGTTCCATATTTTACATATAACCAATTTCAATCTCTTCACTGTTTTAAAAATAATCAGGATTATAATTGGTGCTATTAAATTTCTTAACAGGTCTAACGAATTCTGTACATGACAAACTGAAAACTTTTTCAAACTTTCAGTTATAGGGTTATGTTAAATGTTTTCTACTAACATTAACAATCATATATCATATTTTCAACCGTATTTTATTTTACGGCCGATAAGAGTTCGAGAATGTTCTCCAGATGACTGCTGAAAATCCGGCCTTAAGTGCCGAAACTAAAGATTCGAAATAAAAAAAATTGTACGAACTGTTCATACTTTTTTTACTTTTTGTATTTCTTTTATTTTATCGTGTGGAACCTTACTGTAATATTCAAGAAAAAGTAATTTTTAACTCAGACAACATGAAGTTCGGTTCTGATTTTTTTTACTATTACCTTTTTTAACAATTTTGAATTTGGTCTAGCTTCAGGTTTACTGCGTTCATAAATGACTGACCTCAATTAAGAACTAAACATTCTACATTCGTAAATACCTAGTTAAGTTCTATCCAGGCGTATGCAAAGGGATGACTTTGAAAATTATTCAAATGAGGATTTACATTTACTGTTTCTACTTTTATTTTTTGAAAATGAGGAATAA
>JAQFYE010006971.1:0-10268 GCA_034694305.1 Protaphorura glebata
ATTTAGGATTTAGGAATTTAGGATTTAGGATTTAGGATTTAGGATTTAGGAATTTAGGATTTAGGATTTAGGATTTAGGAATTTAGGATTTAGGATTCCAAAATCCAAAAAAAGTTGGAATCCTAAATCCTAAAACCCAACTTTTTTTTAACTTTTTCAACTTTTCTTTACTTTTAATTTTTGCACTGTTCTCCCCCCATAGTCGGATGTCTTGAAGACAGGAGGACGAATTCAACATGAGATAGATTTCATACTAAATGCTGGGTTGAATTGAACATTTGCGCGCATGAGAAATTGCCGAAATTTTTTCTGCATTCGATTGGCTAAATTCAAATCCATTGTAAATTCTAAAATCTAGGAGGTTCGTCGTTCGTAAATTGGCTGCTTGCTGGTGACCCGACCTACTGACCTTTGCTGGATTCGATCTCGAATTTGAACTTTTGGAACTGAAGAGGTAAGTTTTATTTTATTATCTCACGGAAGCTAGGGCTATTTCTAAAATACGTTGCATTACGGCGTGTAATTATTACGAATGTCAGTGGTACTGTACTATGGATTTTAAAACAAATTGTAACTAATTGTAATTATTATTGCGGGCAATTTAAAAAAAAAGCGACGGCTGAATAATAATTCGGTTTTTTAAAAACGACGGGAGTGAAAAGTGGAAGCTTAAGATTCAGTTAATTTAGTTGACCCCGAATGGTGTTTATTTAACCGTCTGGACATGTATGTATATTACTAATATTAATATTGATCAGACGTGCCGAGGTAGGGAATCTGGCGGGGGTATGGGCTCGAGATCATTGTTAGGGGTAGGGGCCGGACGCCCGCCGCTTGCGGCGGTCCCCGCGGAGCGGCCGCCGGAGGCCAAATTTTTTCTAAGGTTAGGTTAACATTATGGGCATGTAAAAAAATTTTTTACGTCAAAACGCAGAAGAAAATGAAGTCCCAATATGCCAATTTTTAACCTGAATTTTTGCATTTTCGATCTAAATAAGTACAAAATTCCGACGGGCCGAGATTTTTTTTGAATATTATTACGGTATTATTAGTGTACAGGCCATACATACGGTCAGGGGGTATGGGCCTGGCCTTCGGCCAGGGGGGGGGGGGGTAGCTACCACGGGGCAAGGGGGTACCTCGGCATCTATGATATTGATGGTTGTATGCGTGCGACCAGTGCCAAACATAAGACAATAAAATATTATAATATAGATGATAATTTAAAAATACGTGTTCGTTTTTTTCGCAGTAATTCAAAACAAAGGATTCAATATGAATAATTCCGCACGCCTTGTTTCCACATTTGGAAAGGGACTCAATTCTATGACCCGACGCCAATTATCGGACATCCCTCTCGGCCCGAAACAAGTGCAACAATTTAAAAATTGGTAAGATTTAAGATTACGGCTAGTGGGCCAGTCCGAACAAATAATTAAAGTTATAACATCTCTTCTATTGACTTAACTACTGTTTTTAAATACGTTTCAATTTTAGGGTTCCTACCTTGGCTGTTTTTGGAGCTACTGCTGCTGTTGGGGGATTGTACTTCTCCGACTGGAGAGTAATTGCAGAATGGATTCCATTCTACTCCGGAAAATTTAAAACTGACGAATAAAGGAACAACCCACCGATAAATGTAGCCAAAATATTCAACTCTTGATTTAGTCATTTCAGTCTAGAGAATCCCCAAATTGTATCGGGAAATAAATTTGTCTCTCACGAAGACATAAACATGTTAATAAACCAACCTTGTAAATAAAGTGCGAAAGATTTGAATGTTTATATTGCAACTTACTCTACGTACGAGTACACCACAAACTCTACCGGTTAGGTGAAATCAGTCAGTCTTCTCTTCAGTCAGTTGGATACAAATTACTTTTTCCCACTAGAGGTGTACGTGGGGCCGACCAATAATATATACCAGCATTACACTCTGGACGATCAGTTTTGGTAACTTATTTAAACTTGGACTTTTACTGGTTTAATCTCAGACATTAGACGTGTATTTGTGAATATACTGTAAAGAAAAAAAGCAAAAATGTTTAAATGATTTCGGTCTAGTTTTTTTTAGACTTATGGAAAAGGACGAGCCAAGAACAGAATTCACAAATAGGAATACATGAATGGATTAGTTCAGCCTTAGAATATGAATTACATTCAATAATAATAAATAGCACCCACTTTGCCACCAATACTCGAGTGAACGGGCCTGTCAGCGGGTCAGCGTTGAATTTTTGAGAAGCACAGGGCTGAGCCAGGCCAAGTTACCAAGAGCAATAAAATACTTTCGGGCCAGGAACGGCGAATTTACTCCTCCCTTATTCATTATTTCATTCGCCTACTTTGTAAAATCAGGAGGGTACAACACAACATTATCACAATGACAGTCAGCATTAGTTCTTTTCTTGTTGACTTTCACGCTCAGAAATCTTACGCAAATCGACAACATTCGGAAGGATTGTAAGGTAAGAAATACCAAATACGGAAGGCATAGCAATTACCTATTCAATGAAATGTTCTCCTACAAAGATGTAAAGCCCCTTGCATATCACTTTATCGTGGCCTTCTATGTTACGCTAATATTCTTAATACTATGTTGAATACTATTTCCTAATCTTACGTACACTACTATTCATCACACAGTATAAATGAGACGACAGAATTTTGTTGATTATACTGAAGTTTTATTAACAAAATAAGCAGTTGCAAAACTGTACAAAAAGAAGATCAGATGAATGACAATTACGACGTACTCAATTCATGTTTCGTTCGTTGAGATACCGGAGTTTATGTGAAGTCGACTTCGGAACTCGAACCCGTCCTAAGCCTGCAATGACAGCATACAGAAACTATATTCCTGGGAGCAAGGGGTGAGCTGGTAAAGAATACTAATTTCTGACTCATTCTAAGTATTCTAACCGTCCGTAATTCCGGGATATCAGCGATCAGCCGCCAAAGACAATTGATAATAACTTATCCCATTTCCGACTCCACTCTGTCAAGTAAGCGTTTGGTTTCTTTTCTGAAACACGTAGACAACTATCTTTTATAATTCTGAATGAAGATAAAATTTCTATTTCAATGTGGAGAATCAAATCAGGTAGGCTCAACGTACATTTGTTGATGTAGTCGATACACGGGTTGTACAGCTTTATTCAGTTCCTCCGACTTAGCCATGACTTGGTACATAACTTTTATTGATGCATCGGCTGTATCACATAGTTGCGTCACACCGTCACTCGCAACAAAAGTGCAGTCGACGGTCATTGAAGAGATCTATAAAGAGCAAAATACTGGAGTCAGAAAATTATCGAATAAGACTGATTCCTTCTCAGACGATGCTTCGGGTTACCGAATGTAATATTCCAGTTAGATTTTCCGTCAGACTATCAACCGATGAAGCTAATTTCTTTGCCTCCACTTCGACTTCATTGATAATAACATTTAGGTCATCCGATTTAGAAACTCCAGCCTCCGAGCCTGACAGATTATGACCTAGAAATGAAAATAGACCAGTTTAGCACTCCAATTCTTGTTCACTGAATCACTGAATAATTTTCTTAATCCAATATCATATCCTTCCTAACCTTGTGTAGATTTGACAGGACTAGCTAATCTTATCTTCTCTGCAATATCTTCAGCAACATAGGTCACTTGTTGACCTTCCTGTGATACTATCCCTTCTAAACTCAAATCGCCAACCCAATGTCTGGCTTTCTCAAAAAGTTTTCTTGCACCAGGCAAACTTAAATCCAAGTCCGAAATTGAGTCATTCCCAATAGATTTCTCCTTTTCCGTCTCTGCGATTTCATGGTAAGAACTGGTCATCAGTGGTGGCTGCAAAAGTATACATGCGGCAAGTAATGATAATGTTGAAATGTGACCAAACAAATCGAGTGCTCACTGCTAATAAAAACTGGACTAATACGTAATGAATTAAATCAACTGACGAAATAATCATAACAACACACAAACATTATAATTACAAACTACCTAAAATGAAAAATATAAATCGACGATCAAACGTTTACCTGTTCATCGGATGAAGGTGAAAATTCTGCCATGGTTTTGAGGTTAAGTTTGACGTCTAAGCAATATACCTATTCTTTGAATTAGGTACTCGTAACAAATGCCGAAATGCCCCAAATACCAAGTTAATATCTTCACATACGGCAGATGTAATCCAAATGTTGTCCGAGCTGTCGAACTTTTTAAAAACTAATCAGTGGCGAAAATGTGACGAAAGAAAATAATTAAGAACTTTTCATTTGTAATGCAGTGCAGTGCAGTGCAGTGCAGGGACAAAACAAAAACATTGGAGGGGCCAACCAGGAATTGCGTCGTCCCTTCGAACACATTACCAAGTTATCAGGTGCGGAGGTCCACACCGCGGATCAGAGCACCTCTTCAAAAAAATTAAAAGAATGATAGACATTCATGTGTAAGAGCAAGCGTTCCGCTTTAAATTCCATGTTCTGAAGTTCAAAATTTTGGAATTCTGCGGATGGATAGAATTAAACTAGAATGTCATGAGGAATCCGAATATTATGGGCAAGAATTAGTTCAATTAGACCAGAATGATAGCAGTTACACTTTACACAAGTAAGGACAAGGTCTCTGTTCAATTTTTGATTCTCAGGTCCTCTCCGGAGGACACTCGGTACATACTACATGCATACAGAACAGACATAATATATACCTAAGTACAAACTAGAACAGCCTGACATTTCTTTAAAAAAACTGTATAACAAGTTTACGAAATAAATTTTGATCAAATAATGTAGACAAACGAGAGCAGAACAAGGTCATTACCAAAACCAACCTACTATTCGTCATAATTTCTTCAGTTTTAACTTTATCTGAAAAGTGAGATTAGCCATTTGTTCAGAATTTGATTGCGCGTCTTTTGAGCCGTGTCTCATTGCGCTGCGCGCTGTCACAAGTTTCGGGAAATGACAAGAAAATTGAATTTTAATTTAAGCCAAAAATTTAAAAATAAATTTAAAATTTTTTAATTTTAAAGAAAAAAAGATTTCAAGTAAAAAAATTACTAAAAATTTAAAATTTTCAAAAAAAATCCGAAATTTAAAGTTTTTTTTTTAAATTGTTTTTGACATTTTGAAGAAAGATATCTGTTCATCAGTCGCTAAATTAAATTTTGAACAAATTGACTATCTCACTTTTTAGATAAAGTTAAAATTGAGGAAATTAGGACGAATAGTAGGTTAGTTTTGGCTCACCCTGTACATATACGAGGCACACCCTCGTACATAAAGTTGGAATTTGGGATATTCTAGATCAGATGGTCGACCATTTCTCAGTGTATGTAGATTTTTATCTAAAAAATGAAAAACGTAGATGACATTTGACATTTACGACACGTTTAAGGGTTTTCATGTTGTCATTGTAATTTTTACGGAGGACTGGTTATTGGAGAACTAAATCTGGAAGTTAGTCAGACAAGATAACTGAGTCCCATCGTCAGAATTCAGAAATTTAATACTTTCGCTAGTATAAATATTTTTGATGTCTGTACTACCAATTACGCCACTCGTACGTCGTACCTCGGATCAGTGCCGGCGCGACCGGAGTCCCGGCCCGGGTGTGAAGTGATGCGACCCGGCCCCAACTTAACTTACGACGAAACTATTTCAGCTGATTTTCTTCGACTTCGCCCAAACTCTTTATTCTGACAGACCATTGCCCCAAACCCTAACTTATGAGCTAATGCAAACACACAATACTTGACCTTCTTTGAGATTTTTGAAGAAATTTTAGACCTTGAGATCAGTTTTTATGGAAAGTTCTATGGGATATCCCATGCCAAGATCTTGAGAACAAAGACTTCCCCTCTTTCACTTAATTTAAAAATTCCAAGAAATTCTGAAAAATCGAGTTTTGAGTGATGCTTGCCGTGGGCTAATTTTTGAGGGTAGGGGCCTTTCAGGAAATTCAGTTTGGGTAAAAATTCGATAGAACCACGTCAAATCGTTTCCTTATTCGTTAGGGGATAATTCAATCAATTGCATGTGCACAGAAATCTTAATGAGGCATTTTCCATGCAGCAATAGCAAAATATATTGTCTTATTTGCAAAATTACGGTTTCACTCACAGAACTACTGTACTTAATTGCTAACTTTCATTAAACTTGTAACTTTTTGTGATTTTAGAACTGCTTTGGTTAGTATGTTAATTGAATTCTTTTATTGAATTTTTTGGGGCCGTCCCGGCCCCTCGGGCTCCCGGCCCGGGTGCAGCGCACCCTCTGGCGCCCCCTTTGCGCCGGGACTGCCTCGGATACCAATACTCCCAGTGATGTACATTATGGTTGGTAATTGGTAATCTCCATTATCATTCATTGCGAAATTCGAAAATATTCTTTTTATGGATGACCCAATATTGAGCACGTGCTCCCTCTTGCAGTAAGCAGAGCAATTCGGGCGGGCATGCTGCAATAGTTGGCCAGAATTTAATCAGCCGGTGATTTCAAAGTTTTATTACTGCAAAATTTTCATACGTCAGTCGGAATCACTGAACAAGTCGACGAACATACGTCCAACAAAATCGGTCATTTTCATCAGTTCCAGAGTGTGTTTTCTCGTACGTAAAGTTGAAATCACTTTAATAAAGTTACCAGTCAGTTACTGTATCGGGGTATTCGAAGTTATCCTTTTGCAATATTAATCTTGTTTTTGAAATAATTTTTTCAGGAATTACTTCAACTAAAACTAATCAAGAATGACTCTTGACATTGACTTATTCCGTGCCGAGAAGGGTGGTAGCCCTGAGAAAATGAAAGAGAATCAAAAGAAAAGATACAAGGATGTGGGTCTGGTCGAAACTGTTCTGGAAATGGATTTGAAGTGGAGACAGTTTCGTCATAATGCGGACTGTTATAATCGTCTAAAAAATTTATGTTCAAAATTTATTGGAGAAAAAATGAAGAAAAAAGAGGAAGTCGGTGACACGGTCGTGAAAGATGATGTAGATTTGGTGCAGGTAACTAACTGTCTCGAATTCAGACTCATCCATGCTATCAATGCCATGGAACGGATTTGAAATAAATTATTTTAAATTTCTCCAAATCAGGTAGGGGCAGAATTTCTACAAACGTTAACATTAGGTCAACTGAAGACAATTCGGGCTAGACTGGATATAGCAATGGATCAAAATACAAAGGACTTGGAAGAAACTGAACGAGTACGGAACGAGTCTTTACGTGAAGTAGGAAATATACTCCATCCGTCTGTTCCAGTCGATGACAACGAAGACAACAATCGAGTGGAACGAACTTGGGGCGACTGCACACTTAAAGCAAAATATTCCCATGTTGACCTCATTACAGTAAGTTGAACACACATTTAATTTTTCGGCAATTTTACATTTATTGTGAACTTTACAGATGATCAATGGAGCTGACCTTGAAAAGGGAGCAGTCACTGCCGGTGGCCGAGGTTACTATTTGACAGGTCCAGCCGTTTACCTTCAACAAGCATTGGTCCAATTAGCTCTTCGTATACTAGGCGATAAAGACTATGTTCCACTGTATACCCCTTACTTTATGAGGAAGGAGGTCATGCAAGAAGTAGCTCAGTTGACACAATTTGACGAAGAGTTGTATAAGGTGTGTGCATTTTTCCTTTGAGTATTCGTTAAATGTTAAATCGTCTAAGTAATGTTTGCCAAGAGGAGTGAGGCGCACTAATTTCTGATTCTCTTTCACACATTCACACTTCGTCTCACATTTGTGTTTTTGATGTAGGTTGTAGGAAAAGGCGCGGATAAAACCGATGAGAAAGGTCAAACTGGCGGTGATGATAAATATCTAATTGCGACTTCAGAGCAACCGATCGCAGCATTCCACCGAGATGAGTGGATTCCTGAGGGCAGTTTGCCAATTCGATATGCAGGAATATCATCATGTTTTCGTCAGGAAGCTGGAGCGCATGGTCGAGACACTCGCGGAATTTTTAGAGTTCATCAATTCGATAAGGTAGCTCGAATATGGCTGGTCCGATATTTATTTCTATGCAATAATTGCTGGAAAACATTTGGACTTTGCGGACTGCGGAGTAGAAGTATTCCTTTCATTTCCTAATATATTCGACATTGAACGATTTTGATAAAATGTGTGCGAATTTTAGGTTGAACAATTCTGTATTACTTCTCCCCACGATGATGCGTCATGGAAAATGTTGGACGACATGATTGAGAATTCCGAGAAATTTTGCCAAGCAATGGAGGTTCCGTATAGGGTAGTTTGCATCGTATCTGGTGCACTGAATAACGCAGCAGCTAAGAAGTGGGACTTAGAAGCCTGGTTTCCAAACTCCCAGGGTTTTCGCGAGCTGGTGTCCGCGTCAAATTGCACTGACTACCAAGTACCCGCTAATGAATTTTAATATTATCACTGATCACTATCAGATGGGGAAAACTTTTAAATGCTAATCTTCTTGTTACAAATTAGAGTCGAAGACTTCGGATTAGATATGGCCAGACCAAGTCGACCACAACAACTCCTTATGTTCACATGTTAAATGCCACAATGTGCGCGACAACCCGATGCATTTGTGCTATTTTGGAGGTAACAAATTTACTTTTATTGACGTCAATGCTGTCGGTCAAGGGTCAACACTAACCGAACTCTTTAATTATAACAGGTTCATCAAACGGAGGATGGTGTGAAGGTTCCAGCCGCTCTACAGCCTTATATGCCTGAGAAATATCGTACGTTTATTCCATTTGTGAAGGAAGCCCCCATTGATCAAAGTGAAACAAAAAAGCAAAAGAAACAAAAAGATGGCATGCAAAAACCAACTGAGAAGGGATCTGGAGAAGAATGAAAATCTGGAATGCCATATTGGCAATTGGCATAAAGTCAACAAGAGAAATTACTCGGACATTAAATTTTTCATTACGGAATACGGATGCTTTTTTGTCTCGTGCATTATTTGATTAATATGGTTCAGTTTCGGTACTCACTCGTACTTGGCACGTCTAATATCGAATGAAATAAATTCTTTGTATAACCGCCTTTGTCTGTGATGACGTCTTTCGCTGCTATCTGTACTTCTGTACTTAGGACATCTATCAATTTAGAATTGGTCAAATCTAAACCACAAATCCCTACCCAGTTACGTGGGCTGGGTATTTTATATCCGTCGCTTCACTCTAATAACTTTCTTTTCTAAGTATCCGTCGCTTCACCAAACTAATTCGACAGTCTCAATAAAGCGACGATTTCATATGACACAAGATCAACTTATGTCAAATAAGTTCATAGATATTGTCAATGGACGAATTCAATCCGACTCGTGCCGTTGCGTTGCACGAGTTCATTGACCTTGTCCATATATGTAAATCGGTGTCTGTCTTTCTAATTTGAAGGACTAGTTTCTAGCAGTTGAGATAGATGAACAGATTGTCTACCATATGGAATACCCACTTTGGTCAACACTAATGAACATCAAGAACACGAATTAGTAGGCCGTTTCTGCCAGAGAAACGTAACTTATTTTACTGAACACAAGAAAATTATGTACGAAGATAAATCATTGTGAGTTGATAGCTTTTATCTATCATCACTGCTAGCGATGGATGCCGTCGGATTCGGATTTCTTGACAACGGTGACACCAGAGTTACTCCATCGCCTCGAATGTACAACATCGGAATATTTCTTCTTGTAGTTTTATAAATTTCTTCGTAAGTCTCATCATCAATTTCGATAACAGTGATTGTTTCCTCGACATCACCAAGAACAAGGTTCAAGTGCTGGTCATAAGCCTGTGATTCAAATTTATCATTTGTATTATTTACTGTGGTGTTCAACTATCTCAGTTTTATTAATTCACATTATGTACACGTACGTGTAGTTTTCCACGCAATTCTCTGTCATTCTTCATTTTCACGATAACTCTGTCGTCCAGACTGGCCAATAAAAGTTCCAGTGGTTCCTTTATTGGCAGCACACTCTGAAATTTTCAAATTATACCAATTACATTTTATAATTGACATTCAACCGATCATTCACAGCGCACTTTTTGTCGGAATAGTGTTACACCCAATGGAAATCAATTTGGTTATTATACTGAACTGTTTGGGCTAATCATTATGACATTAATAAAAAATTCTCTAAAAACTAAAACAGTACAAGCGTTGCACGCGACCGATCGTAAAATAACATTACCTATCTATGCCTTTGCCTTGTTGGATTCGTTATGAAATTCTCTACAAACTGCGATCACGTTTCTACTTTCTACTAGT
>JAQFYE010006972.1:0-10267 GCA_034694305.1 Protaphorura glebata
ACTTTCCGATTCTAATTAATCGATTTAGAGACAGGGTCGACCTGTCTCTAAATCGATTAATTAGAATCGGAAAGTGTTTCGAAACTTTTATTTTAAAATAGGGACATACCTTCATATTGTGTAGTTCGATGTGGTGTAAATATTTGATGATGTAATAGTTTAATAAAACAGTACGATTATTTACATAATAGACAGCGAGATCGCACTAGAATTGAACTGATTTTACATGTTGGAATAAGTTACTGTTTTATACCAAATTCGAAGGACCACTGGTGTCGAAATCCCATGACTTGTCAAAATAATTTATTGCAAATTAAACCTCCCAATCGTAAGATAACCTCCGGAAAATAAAGCAATGAAATCAAAACGAAGACCTTGGTTTTAAAATTAGCTCTAAGCTCGGACTGTGTAAAAAATATCAAGGTTTTTTTGATTTTTATGATATCATTGTTAATATTTGTAAATTCCCTGATTAGCGAAATCTTCTGTCACTTGACGTTGTGTGACGGACTGTGACCTTGAAAGGCACGAACTAGAACCATGATATACAGAGGTCTCGTGCGTTGAAATGTTTATTGCTCGAATTCCAGAGATAATTTAAGTAAATATTTGTTTAATGTTGAAATTTTTGAACACTTGAATTTATCGATTCCTAGAAATGCTGTATACAAACATAGGTTACCGCTTATTATCAGCCCTTCAATTATTTTACCCAGTAGTACTGCTGTACTGATTTCACATATCAAATCGCCCTCATTTCCTACAAACGATGTGACATATTTTTTTGGTAACATTTTTGTTTTTGAAATATCTACTGCCAGACTGCCGGAGTAGGAATCGTGACATTTATTTCACATTAGCTCTGTTGACTTTTCTGCTTCGTAACAGAGATACATTTTTTTATGATTATTTATTACGTCTACAGTGCGATTAGTGATGAGGAGAGCATCAGGAGGGGTAGTTTCATAAGAAAAATTTGAAATTCGTAGCATTGAAGCCTGATGCGGTTTGGAGTTAGGAATGATTGGTCACTCTTCCATGTACTCAGGTTGGGGTCAGCAAAGTTGACCTTTGTGTTAAATCCTTGTACATTTATTGTGTCAATGTGTATTGGTGCACAAAACCGCAATGAAATATATACATAAACCGTAAATAAAAAATTAGAATTAGATCTTCATTTAATTGTATGTATGTATTTTGCTTGAATATTTGTTAATATCACGTGAATAAAAAAACCAACTTAAGCGACGCTCCCCTGATAATTCAATGTGACTTCTTTGATGTGATGTATGGAGTTAATGACTTAAATAAGTAAGTATACTGTTCAATTAGACAAACAAAGTAAAAGTACTCCCACTGAAAGTGTATGGGCATAATGCACTCATAAATAACAAAATGGGATGGCATCATAGAAGCAATAAATGCTTCTGGGATGAGGCATACACACGCTTACTGCGGCAAACGACATAGACCATGGCCTGGTTTTAGTAAAGTTTGGATTTTTTCACACGATCCAAAATTCATAAATGCGTCCCCTCGACCTAATTAAAATTATACAACAAAATTGTTAAGAAAGTAAAACTTTTGACTCATTCCTTCGTTCGTAACATTCAGACTCAACTTATTATTAAAAAATGATTTCCAGCCAATTTTTTATTTTACAGTCAGCACTCTTCATTAGTTTAGTTGTAGTTAACACAAATATTCGGAGTGCAAATGGACAACTAGTGACAACAGGGCGTTGTCCGAAACTACCCGCCATGAAGCATTTTGATATTAAGAAGGTAAAATAAAACAATTATTTGCTTAACATCGTTTTCTTAGTAGGTAAGGTCATTCTGACCAAACATAATCAAAATCGAATTTATCAACGCACTTATGGAGACCCTAGCTGTCCCGCGTCTCCAGTTATGACGTCACCTGGTCAATGACGTCATGACAAAGCATTACATGTATGACCATTGTTAGAATTATCAGGTACTACAGAAATTAAACCAATCACAATATTTGCAAAAATTCTCGTTCGTTTTTTTGTTTGGATAGTATGAGCCTACCCGGTAGGGACGTTGTGGATGATTTCAATTTTCTTTATCATTAATTAATTTTTGAATAGTACAAAGGCTACTGGTATCCAGTAGAAAAATACCCGATGGTGACTGAATCTATGAGTTCCTGCGTTCTGGTCGAATACCTTGACTTGGGAATGAATGACACTTTTGGAGTCAATGTCTGGCAAAATCAATTCGGGTAAAATTTATTTTGAATTTAAATTAATGAACTAAAATTCAGGAGACATATACCATTCCAGCATAATACTTTACGTTGGGCGGTTTTGATTTGCTGCGCTTAGGTTCAATTCCTCGTAGTTGCACTTACTTTCATGGAATTGATTTAAAGGTTTATTAACCATGCACTATGCGGTTTTTAGTTTCATCCTACTACAAGGGATACCTCCGCTAGGCCAAAAAAAATGATTCTTAATATTTGAGTAACTTCTTACAGTTTACATTTCCTTTTTTGCATTATTATGAAAACAGGCAACGGTTTCATAACCCTGGAACAAACTACTTGAATAGCAAAGATGGAAGTGCTGGTTTGACCTTTGACATTCTTATTACTCAAAGTCCTATTCCATGTAAGTATTCAAATTAATCACCTCGAATTTGTACAGCCTAAACCATCCTTCTTACACTACTTTGTTCGTTACAGTCACAACAAGGTATTCGTACATAATTCTTCATACTGACTACGTGTCCTATACAATCAAATATGGGTGTGTACAAATGGGTCCATTGAGCTTCCGTAAGTTTCTATAGCGTGATATTTCGTGATCATTGAGCAACTTTTGTGAAGGTTCTAACCCAAACAGTCTAATCCTTCCGCCGCTGGAAGTACATCACCCAATACCCAAATGCACTTTTGTGATATCATCGTCAAGATCACAATGTGTATTTGCCCGATAAAGTACTGGCAGCAGCAATACACTCTGTATTTACGGGGTAAGACCTTCAAAAAAGTTGTTCAGGACGTCAAAGGCACCATGGCACGTAAGAAATGAAGTCAAATCCAATTTCATCGTTTTAGCCATAACGACTGTACGATTTTCATTGAATTAAACGTACAACCGATTGAAGTTTGAGAAAAATTTTACTGATTAATTATTTGTACGGCCTTTTGTGTACCTAGAGAACGTGTGGATCCTCTCAAGAGACAAACAACTCTCCCCGAAAGCAAAAAAGGAAGTTTATTCAATTTTGAAGCATTTCGGACTTAAACCTAGTATTTTAGAGAAATATGATTACAGTGACTGTAAAACCTAAGACTGACGTGATGGTGTTCGAAATGTATGAACTTTAAAAGTTAATTTATTTAGTGTTTGTGTTGGTGTACTACTTTGTAAGTCAAATTGTACGTTCCCTGGTATCAGTACCAGTATTTTAAAACATGTCAAGCTATCACTTATATGTTTTTTTTTACATAACGACAAATAAACATGGCAGCTTTTTCGCCAGCAACACTAAAATCTCCGTGCCACACATTTAATCTAATCACCACTGTGTATCATCCAATGTTTTCTGGAATATATTCGATCTGGTCGGATAATTTTGGATTTGAAATCCGACCCGAATTTTTGGGTCGGACTCGGATGAGTTCGATTTCCAGTCCGACCATTCGGATCAGGTGACTCCTAAGTCTTTTCGGATATCGGGTCGGATTCGGATTAGGCCCGATTTCTACCCGGTAGTTCGGGCCGGGGCGGATAACGGGTAGGATAAGCGGATTACTCGACCCGACCGGAACCTTAATATTTTGTCTCAAAATAACATAAGTGCACAAAATACTCGGTGAACTATTTCCAGATATTTTGAATACTAAATTTCTCTTTTCAAAATAGAAAATATTCAAATACTTTTTATTTCCACATCTGAGAGTAATAGTACCAGTTTTAAAATGTCTAAAATATTGGTATTTCCACATTTTGCCAATGTGAATAAAATTGAATTCCCCAAGTGCTTAATCATAATCATAAATTAACCAAAATCATATTCACAACTGTATCACTACCGTGTCTTTTGGCAACCTTCGATTGGAAGGCAGAGTCTTACATAAAGGAAATTTGTTCTTCTTATCAAATAATTCGCCGCATTTGATTTATCTTACTGCAATACCCAGTGCTATGCTATCCGGACGAATTTAACACCAGTATAGTATACGAAACGGCATGGGCTATCAGACCCCGCTATGCCGCAGTGGCGTTGAAGCGTTCATACCCAATGGCATATGTGTCCATTAGCTTTCCCACTGTCTTCGAGCTGCTACAATCTTGATTTGGTATGAGAAATCTTAGGTCGTATCACAGTATCACTCATTTGAAGACTGGAGAATTAAGTCCGCAGATTTGGTAGTTTCTTTGACCCTGTGTGAGAACAGATTCCCAGAATGGTCTCGTACTCCCGCCTGATAGTGAGTTTGAATATGGTTCCCCGTAGTCTCATTTGATGTGACTGTGATTGCTGCTTTTGAAGTGTGATAACGTGGAGACTTGCTCTTGCGAGTTCAAATTTGTATTGTCTGCTGCACGGGTTGTAACATGAGACTAGGACATGCTGTCTGTCGCTGTGCGAGCAGCGCGGAGATATCGCAGCAGTAGTACTGTCCACAACAGATTTCATGACTACCGGAACGTTCTCCGGTAGAATATTCTAAAAAGTAAAGAATTCCTTCAATAAAGGCCTGAAAGTTAGAAGATAATTAGGAAAATTATTGTGGCTGTCTTTCGAATGAGCGACTAACCGCACAATATGTCGTGGCCTTTGCGGTCCCATTGGTTTGAATGAAAATATATTTCGTACGACAGGTACGTTAGGTTAAATATTTGTGCCATTTTGTTATGAAAATAATAAGACTGCAGATAAAATTGAATCCAAACCAAATACCCCACTGTGTTCATTTATTGTAAGTACACAATATATACTAAGCTAAATATCCCAAAGTTATTTGTGTCATGTCCTTAACATCTTAACCGCATTAATAAACTAAGTGTCAGCCAGGATGCATAACACACAACAAGCAAATAAATCGAAAGTAGGCCGGAACCTATAAATTGCCAAATACGAGAATGCACTGAGTGCACACATTTTCTAACACATTTTCATAAATTTCTAAACGTAGGTGATCAAACTTCAGTTATTATTAGCCCGTGGAATTCAGCCCTGTAAGGGCTTATAAAATCTTCCCCGTCCGTTTGTCCGTCTGTCCCGCGCTCCTATCCTCTACCACATCCCTTCCACTATAACCACTATTTACACTAGAAGAACTAGAAGAACTAGAAGAATGCAGTCACGAGCAAGGTCATTAATTATACATTACAGAGACCACCACGACACACTACCGCGTGCTGTTCTTTGTACTTATATCGGCGTAAAAGTTTGAAGTATTAGGCTTAGTTCTTTCGTGTAGCATTCTGTAAAGCGGTTATCATTCCAATCAATGAACTCATCGGGACAATACGACCGTTTTGGGTTTTATAGAACTGCCGCTAGTCGAACACCTTACAGCCATATCTGGTCGAGCACCTCAGACCTTTCACACTTTTAGTTTTTCCCATTCCTTAACGTTACGTAGTCATGCCCATCTCTTAGCGTTATGTAGTTATGTGATATTCGTTTCAAATACCATAGCAATGGTGGTAATCAATTTAGTTTAACTAAATTCATCTCGTACAGTGACTGTCAAAGTCCGTTGTGTAGTGCGGTCATGCCCATCTCAACGTTATGTGGTCATGTCCATCTCTTAACGTTATGTGGTCATCCCTATCTCTCAACGTTATGTAGCCATTCCCATCTCTTAGCGTTATGTGATTATGTGATATTCATTCCAAATACCATAGCAACGGTAGCCGTCAATTTAGTTTAATAAATTCATCTCGTACAGTGACTGTCAAAGTTCGTTGTGTAGTGTGGTCATGTCGATCTCTTACCGTTATGTGTTCGTGCCCATCTCTTAATGTTATGTGCTCATTCCCATCTCTTAACGTTATGTGGCCGTCACTATCTCTTAACGTTACGTGGCCATCCCTATCTCTTAACGTTGTGCGGCTATCCCTATCTATTAATTTTATGTGATCATCCACATCTCCTAACCTTACACCATCTTAACCACTCCCAACCTCTCAATCGCTCCTTACACCCACTCACCCACTCTCTAAATCCTCTCGAACATTGCGAACATACTCTCAAGCACTCCCTACATACTCTCAATCAACCGCTCCCTACATACTCTCAATCAACCACTCCCTAGACCCTCTTAACCGCTCTCTACATCCACATGCTTTCACTCAGTCGCGACTGTTTATTATTTACCATGCCTCTGTGGTAGCAATGTAATGGATCTTGGCAATTGGGAGTCCATTAAATGTTCCGGCCGCAACAAGAGTATAAGCCCCCATGTCTGTGAAATATAGCCAGTCACCCATCCCCATAATTGGCAAGAACACATTTGAACAAACTTTGTCCAATCCATCACAAGTTGGTCCCCAGATGGAACACTCAGCCACTTCCTCAATTTCATTTGAGTCCTAGAAATTCGGAACGCGAAAATAGTACATTAAATGTTAAGCGATGGGAAATTGTCTATTTCTGCTTGGGAGAAAGCCCCCTTCCTAACAAGGGAACCTTTCCAAGTGATCATCGATTTTCGAGCTGAAAATGTGTCTGCAACTTCACTAGCTTATGCTAACACGATGTGTGAAATATTTCGTGCTAGTTTTGCCGCTAAATGCATTGGGTGACCTTCAGGGGTCAACTTGTAATGTACATGGTAGGAATTTGATAAACCATTCCGCAAAAGGCCACTTGTGTATGTGGTAAACGTGAGTCCTTTTGCGGAAATGGTTTCTAAAATTCGCATCTGTGTACATTACATTCTGACCTCTGGAGGTCATCCAACGCATTTTGAGACAATACTAGCCCGAGATATTTTACACACTGTGTTAGCATTAGTGAAAGAATTTGCAGAAAATTTTTTAGGTCGAAAATTGATGATCACTTGGAGAGGTTCCCTTGTAAGTTCAGCTAGGTTCATAAATGATTGGCAAACATACTCGAAGAGGTTTCGGTGTGAGTACAGCGGGATCATACATAACACAATTCAGGCTTCCGTAGACGCCATCGTTGATGTAGTACATGAATCTGTTTCGGCCGTCTTCATTCTTCACCTCTCGAATGGAATGTATTTGCGTCATCAAAGTAAATGCGGAGGTAACGTAGAATCGACCTGGCTCTGCAATGAATTCAACGCCACACCCCTCCGGAAAATAGTCATCTAAGGCGGTATTCACGATGGATGCAATCTAAGCGATAATAGAGAGCCGTACGGGATTAGTATCAGAACTTATCAATTTTTCGAAACAATTTGCACACGTTGTGGTAAAAATGCCATAATTTGTCAGACGTGGTAGTTGAATTTTTTCCTACTCCGATTCTAATTATTTTTTCAATTATTAAATCATTTCGATTCCGATTATTTTAGAATTTTGATTCCGATTCCGATTATTTCAAAATTCCAATTTCGATTCCGATTTCAATTACAATAATCATTTCGATTCCGATTCTGATTATTTTGGATTTTCGATTCCGATTCTGATTACTTTGGAATTTCTATTCCCTTTCTAATTCCGATTCCGATTATCACAAAAATTTCGATTATTTTCCGATTAGCAGCCCTGTAATTTGTTGCATCCCTTCATTATCTGACCATGTGACCTCCAAAGCAATGCCATAAATGCGTATAAGACCGATTGGTCTACCATAAAACTTACTTCCGCGATACTTGTCCCCGTATTCCCTGGATATCCGCCTCCGATATCCAACATAGTCATCCGTTGTCCATTGTTTTCAGCAACCTTGAAAAGCCAATGAGCCGAAGCAATCGCACGACGAAAGACCGGTGGATCCATACAACCCGAACCAACGTGGAAACATACTCCAATAACGTTCAAACCCAACTCCTTAGCTATGCCGAGAAGAGTTGGCGCATCTTCAACCGATATACCATATTTCATACCCAGAGGACCCCGGGCTATCTTTGCCTCACATCGAATGCGAACAAGAAGCCTGAAATATGGAAGTTAACTGGAGAGTGCAGGACAAATCGTTTTCTAATTTTTTATAGTTTACCTTGCTTCGGGATAATGCATCTTAATTTTGTGAAGTTCACATTCATTGTCGAAAGTCATTCTATCGACCTTCATCTCCAGAGCTGCCCGGATATGTGAAACCTGTTTCGTGGGATTAGCAAAGATAACTTTGTCTGGGTCCACTCCAAGGTCCATTACGATCATCTTTATTTCACCCTGGAATTAATAAATATTCAAATTCCACGGAAATCGAACAAATAATATTAAAATTTCAGGGCTGGTAATCGGAATCATAATCGAAAAATAATCAAAATCTTTATGAAAATTGGAATCGGAATCGAAATTCTGAAATAATTGGAATCGGAATCGGAATCAAAAATCGAAATCAAAAATCTAAAATAATCGGAATCGGAATCGGAAAAAAAATATTTCGATTAGCAGCCTGCACAATTTGTATCGAATTATTGCGGACTCGATCGCCTACCTTAGAGGCGCAATCAAATCCAGCCCCCAGTCCAATCAAAGTCTTGAGCACAAATTCATCATTGTTACATTTAACTGCTGTTGAAAATATCAGAACAGTTTTTGAAATTCGTCCCAAATAATTCAAAAATCAACCACAAAATTTATGGGGTACCATAGAATGGTTTCACTTTTGGCAAGTGTGTAATCCACTCCCTATCTTTTTGGATAATATTTCCTAAGTCACAGACAAAAAATGCTTCTTCTTGGTCCTAGATTTAAAATGGGAAACGATTTAGTCAAATTTAAAAGAAAGTAATTAATTTCAAGATATACCATTTCCTTGATAATTTCAGAAGCGACATTCCTTATAATTTCCTTTGAGTTGGGCCGAATTTGGATTCTTTCAAAATCCATGTAAACTTCCTGAAAATATGACGTTCCTCAATAGTTGAGAGCTAGAAAATATACTGAATTTTATACACGGGAGAACTTGATTTTACTTCCGCACAGTTGCTGACGAATATCGTTTTGATTAGAGTTTGTGGCTAATCAGTAACCACATTTCTTATGTATAAGTTCGTTTTCATAACTATCTTATCGACCACAATAGTTGTTGCCTCTTCAACATGAGCTTGTTTTAAGATTATGACCCGCGGTTATAGTCATATGATAGTACTTCATTAACATTTCTAAGTTTTAGACTGCGCACAAGCGTGTCTGGAATATCCATCAGTCTCAGAACCGGAAACCGAACTACAATCCCAAATGATTGAATGAAATTAGTATGATATGAATTAAAAGGAATATGTACGTCATTCATAGTTCGATACACCCTGCGGTCTTACACACCGTCATCACGTATTGATTTCTCCTTCGTTCGTATAGACTGCGACTTTTTATGCTTGAAAACACCAAATTCTGGGTGCAACTATTGAATGGATTTTTCCCACGCTGTGTCACACTTAAATGGAGCAAACTTTGTCTTCGCATTAAAAAATTTTTCGAACAAATATTTTGTCAAAATTAAGATGTAATGTTTGTCCAGCTTGACTATAAGCTTCATTATTACCAAAAACATTGGAGAAAAAATTGTGCGGCCTGGAGGATTCGAGTCTGTGCTATTCACGTGTACTGAGTTGCGCAGAGAGGAAAAGTCGGACTCTATACTGTGTTCATTTCAGCGAGTCTCTTCACCTATTCAGTTTTCAGAGAAGATGAAGATATGCATGCGTGTGTTTTAAGGAGAAAGTCTAGCAAAGGAACAGTAAAGTACCGCCAAGCATTTTACCTGAACTATGCTGACTAGGCTGACTGACCGTGTCGATTCCGTGACAAAAAGTATGTGCTAATTTTCTACCAACAAGCCATGACCCGAGGTCAGGCATTTATTCAATAATACAGACCGACCGCAAGGAGAGAGCTGGAGGAAATTCTGGGTTCATGAAGGGTTATCCAGTCGTCTTGTCTTCCGTTTTTTAAACTTTTCAGTCTTGGCTTTTTGGTGGAAGAATTATTTGTAAGTATTCAAATTAATCACCTCGGATTTGTACACTCTAAACCAAAGAGTCTAGACAAATTTATAAAATAGTTAAGGGTGCCCGGGAGGTTTAGGCGCGTTTAAGAAATATCAGCTGGGGAAAAGTTCCAGCAGTTGAATGAGAGTAA
>JAQFYE010006973.1:0-10266 GCA_034694305.1 Protaphorura glebata
GCAAAATAACAAAAAACAAATTCGTTAACAACGACTATCGACCAACCTTATGAGGAAAATTAATCAAATAATCTTGTACCACACCATGTTTGCCTGAAGTATCGAGTCCTGGCAAAGGGAAAACGGCTGCCTGAACCACTATAAACTAAATATCAAACTTCACCTACCTTAACAAATAAATATCCCGATAGTCCGCTATTTAGGGTACAATCGCTCGAAATTACAGTTTTATTAACTTCTGCCCTACTTCATTCATAAAGTGTCTTCCAATGATATTATTCAAAACTTTCTAAAATGATTGCAAATGCTTAGAAAAGTTCTACTGTGAAGTTGCACAACTTAAACTGCAACGTCTTCGTGGTTTGCTAACTAGTTAATAAAAGTTGCGAAGATTATTACTCAACATGCTATGTATCGTCTCGGTCTCCTCCTTTCAGTCAAATAAATCACAGATTCATATAAATATATGGTAGTATAAGCCTACGAAGAAAATTGACTAATTCCATGACCGGCTTTAGCTTTAAACATAATTAAATCATCCACGAACAAAGTGAGTTAAGTGTTAAGTTAAGTACTAATACCAATGAATATCTTATTCGATTCGTGCATACGATCGAGTGTCCACTCCGCACTCCATAATATCATTTACCTACTTTTTATTTTTAATCTCATTTCTTCCTGACGTCAATGTCAAGTCAGTGCGTGCATGGAATAAAACTGCAGTTTCAGCTTCTTCCAATACTTCCTGTCTTCCACTAATAATAATCCTACTTATATCTAATGTAGCCGTCAGAAATGAGAAATTAAGATTCAATGTCTTGGGTCTTAATGTGAAGGGTACTCGGTCCATCAAACTCAACTTTTTCATACTTGGCCCTTTACCGACCTTCCATTGTTATTCCTATTTAACCATTCATTTTGTACATACATTTCAAGGTAAAGACTTCATATTCAAGTTCATGTCATGGTCAATTTCTATTTCCTAATAGAGTAAACCTTTTACCTTTGTTATTCACCAATAGTTGTCTACTCTAACATGCTAATGGGCCTGCCCATCAAAACTTCAGAGTTCCAGTTGTAAGTGACCACTATTTCTCGTGCAACCTTACTAACTGTTCTTTGAAGACTTAGGACCCGAAAACCAGGATTCGGTTAGTATAACAGGAACGACAGCCATTGTACGACATGAAGGAACAGTAGGATATATGCTTTACGGTTTGAAGAACACGTGCATTTCTAGTTTTAAGCTTCAAGAAAAATTAAAATTACCGTCATAGAAAAACTACACTTGGTAGTTATTTGCGAGTTCAAGGTTAGAGGTCAAGGTGGCCAACTGTAAGTGAAAGGACTATTATTCAGTACGGAAAAATCGTGAGAATTCTAATCGTATCGATCTTTGTCCTACGTGCATAGTACCGTTCGAAATAATTGTCTGGTAGATTCATCCAAAAAAAAATTCCAGAATTATTATTTCAATTTCTCAAAGGTATCGCTAACGCGGCATAAATAATTGTAAAATGACTCAACCATAATTTGATGCTGACAACAAATTAAGTACATTCCGAAATTAAGGTTGTGACCTAAACAAGTGATTTAGAAGATCAAACAAACTCATTTTTGTAACTATTTACTATACTCAATTTCTATTTAATCAGCTTGCGTCCTTGAGTCAAACTTTCTGAACATTTGCTCGCTCACATTAAGGCCGGGCTTCGCTTAAGGCTTAAGAAAAAAGTTATCATTTGAGTAATCATAAAAAATAACACACAGTCGTCCACGAGCCCATGCTTATTCTTCGGCCAGCACCTAGTGCGTCGTGTCTTATGTCTAAACATTCAACGTGTACAAGAATGCAAGACAGTCCTGTCCAGTGTCTACCGATCGCATTGCTCTCAGAACTATCATCATACTTCATACACACACATTACGCAAAAGTGTCACATGAGACAAGATTCGATTCAACCAAAATCACGCCTCGACCATTCCCGGAATTGAACGTTGGCCACCAATATGTATGTATTTTTGGTCATTTCTGTCGGCAAGGCGGTAGTGATTTAATGTTACTACCAACTTGCCGAGCTTGCACAAAAAAGAAGGCCAAGTAAACGACTTAGGTACACGTAGGTGATTCATTACTTGTACCGCCTGGACTGTTAATAATTAAATAAAGGAGTTTAATGAACCTTATAGAAATAGGAAGAACGTAAGTCTGGTAAATCGTCAGGATAGTCTTATAGATTAAATGTGCATACAATTCTTTTAGAAAGGAAAACTGACTGAGCGATCAAAGACAGGAAAACATCCTGGAAGAAGAAAAGTGAATTAAATCAAGTTTCTCTGGATTATTTTAAAGCATGCTTTCAAAGAATGCTTTGAAGAAACATACATACTTTTATTTTATCTTTCATCAAACAAAACTTTCTGTCCAGTAAGTGTCTACGTTTGGTCACTTGTTGCTGTCGTGTCTGTGGCTCTGCTGGTTAATGGCATCGCCAGTATCGCCACTCGACAAGTCACCTTCACGGTCAATTGCTTCAAAAATACAATAAAAGAAACAAGTTTTCAGTGCTTGCCCTGTCCAGACAAAAGTTCAAACCCAATGTCAACTCAAGGAAATCCGGATATTTGCTGCTATACCCAGTTTACAGTTTTTATTTTCACACCAAATCTTATTTTCTTACGATCCTTCAATTTGAATTCGAGTATTCAAACCGTAAAGTTTGCTCCGGTGTTTTCCCTTTCAATTATGAATTATTTTATGCCTTCATCAACTGAAGTTCCCAACCTTTATTTTTATTTTTAGCTGAGTACATTCACACCCTCGTGGTAAAAAAAATCATCCTTACAGATTTGCAATATAGCGAAAAACATGGTCCTGTGAAACGGAGCGCGTTCTGGATTAATGTGCAATGCATGTACGACGTAATGTTATGAATTTACGATCTAGTTAATTTAGTCAGATGTTTTAGTATGAATGAACTCGAAATCATAACTATAACTCTAATGATAACAAAGCACGCCTTGGTTAGGATAGGGTATGCCACAAGTGGTGTGTTTTCAATTTCTTTTGTTATCAGAGTTAACACCCCTTGGCTTGGCCAATAAACACTTTGTGGGCGTGGGACAGAATTGTCAAGGTCTTAAAATATTTTAGAGCCCATTCCTCTCACCACTGAAACTTGAATCCAATCTAAATCTAACTTTGTCGTGTCTTTATACGGTCAATAACTTCAACTCCAACCCATACCCACCTGATTCATCGTTAAAACAAAAACAGACAGTACTGAACAGAAAACAAATATTTTCCTTATGCCGGGGAACTTGCGTTTGTAATCGCAAATGTAATATTATTAAGTTTTTGAATTTGTTTGGAAACTACGTCGAAGTAAACATGAAAATGATTAGAAAGAAACCCAAGTAACATATTAAATCTAACATTTTCCTACTTCGTCTGCTTTCAGAACTTGATACAGAAAGAGAAATCTGTGAAGTGTATTTTTCGAGGTACGGAGATGAGTCAGTCAGAATTAATTGCAATTGTAGTTGTATTTCAATGAACTGCAACTGCCTGCAACTTTAATTACGGTTTTATATTTGAGCAAGTCTGCAAGTCATGAAAATATAATGAAAAAATGCATTTTCACTTGGCTCTTTCGGAAGTCACTGTCAACTCTCTTAAGCCTTTGTATCGTATCACACCTAGAAAAAGCAGAGCAGCATGTAAGTAGTGAGAGTAACACTTTCTTTAGCATCTTGTTTAAATTGACAAGGGGTATCTAATTGGGACTGTACTCAATAGGAATAATATCAAAGCAAAGCAACGTGTAGCCAACTAAACTAGTCTCTCCTGGGGCTCTTCTAAATATAAATATAAATAGGTAATTGATGAAGGACAACGCTTAATGACTTTTGTTCAACTTAAACATCCGAAACTAACCATATTTATTTTTAGTTTAAAACTTTCATTTTCATTTTTCTACGGGCAATACAATAACGAACTACATGAAGAATAGAATACCCAAGGGGATGACACGCCATAGAATAACATTCCATTCATGCAAGTCTTCTATTTTGAGTTTTAATTTTTTTTTGACAACTTACGACTTTCTTATCAACGAATTAGAACCGCTTTCCCAGACAATTTCAGAGACTAATTTTATACACAATTCCAATGCACCTTGACTACGCCTTCTCTAAGAGGTTAGCCAGTACTGACCCCAACGAGTTGTTATTTATCCATCGGTGCACATTACGACAATGGGAAATAGATGTCTCCAATGTGCGTCTCATTGTTTACAAAATGACGTCAGAGGTCATAAATTTCTCATTCATCCATGCACTTCATATTTGGTTGCCACGGGGTTGCCAGTCGGAATTTCATTATTTGCAAAAGGGAGAGTTTGAAAATTATTTTCAATACTGGCTAACCTATACGGGGAGATGTTTTATTGACCTGGCACAATTTAATCAATCGACACAACAAATTCGGAAATGCCTTCTATTTAATTCTCATCGGTCATTCATATAGATAACTCTAAACCTAACTGGTGTTGAGAAAGAAGACCGAAGTTCTTCAGTCCAGCTTCCACCTCAAATTCTAAACCGAGACAATAATCGGGTCGTGATATCGATGTCGGGTGAAACGGGTCGGATAAGTTAACGTTTCGAAGGTGTATAAATTACACATATATCTACCGTTTGGCTAATTGACGGTCGATTTCACAGTTTCACTCATTGATGAATCAATAGCCGGCATTGTTATGAGGAATGTTATTGATGAAATAAATTGAAACCAAATCAAACCTACCCTGGTCCCATAAAGGAGGAAGATTTGCATTATAAGTCTAAAAAGTTCATCCTCAGAAAAATTAACTGAATTCCGAAGTGCTCCCTTAATCAGTTTTTCAGTTTTCACTGTAGATTCAATTGAATTTCAACTTTTTCGACTGAACTAGCGCTAAGATGAAGCTCAAATGCGAATAATGCGAAAGTCTTACATGACTTTGCAGGCATACAATGCAGGTGCATAAATGCACCTGTTTCCCTTGACATGATCCTTCATTCATTCTCATTCATACTTCGTGGTTTGTCATTATCTTATCTTCATTCCATCTACTGTGTTTCTGTTACTAGGTACTAGGCTGGCACATTCATTAAATTGTAATGCATACATTACTATTTACTACCTTTACACTAAAATTAAAATCTAAAATGGAATCGTACCGCAATTGCAATACCGAGTACCCTGACTGACCGTCTGGTAATAGCAATTGTAAAATTAATCATAGGTTGCCGCCAAAACCAGTATTTCGAGAGAAATACTACGTTTTCCCTGATATAATGCAATGCGTTCGTTTTCATTTGTGAAGTGGTGTTGTCTTAATAGCTGATAGTATGATAGTTTTATGTCTGCACTGTGTACTTCTACTTTGTACTGGTACTAGTATTCTTTAAGGATATCAGTAATATCACATCACTTAGTCTCAGCCTTAGTCTTAGTTTCAGCTTGGTGTCAGCCCTAAGGTAATGGTCAAGTTTTTGTGGCTTGACGTCCATCGCTGACTTGTGAAGGTCATACACATACAAGAAAGCAATATCTAATCGCAGACCAACATCTAGCCGTCGAGAGAAAATTACAACGCTGGGAGAGCAAGGAAGCTCCACTTATTAATCGCTAAATTATAGTACTGTCAACTTGTTACAATTTACTTCATATAAATTTTGGATGTAAAGGAAAGTAATGTAATTGTATCATAATAATTCCCTTAGAAATTGCGCTAAAATCAATCAATATCAGCGAATGTACCATCCTCCGCAATCCGGAAAGTGTGGTTAGAGTGCTGTTAAGTGAAATAAAGAAGTCGTGTTTTTGTATTTAAAGTTAACATTAACAGTTAACAAGTTAAAATTAAAATACGAAAACAAGTTGTGCAATAAAAATGGCTCTTTTTGTACTTCTGGTGTAAAAATGCGTATATCTCTGCAATAATTCTATTTATGGATCCGCCAATCCCACTCCATGGCAGTCCAACTTTCCTGGCGACGATTGTATAGCGGAGGTTACGAAAATTTGTACTTTGCTTATCCACCAGAGAAAAACAAAAACAAATCCGAAGCATATACAAAACACAAAAGTTACAAAAGTGACTATGTGTTACATTACGATAATGATAGTATCTCAGCGCAGCGGAGTTGACCTAATAAATAAACCTGGTGAATTTTGAAGTGGTATGCTTGTTTTCACTTTCGTTACATTACAATGACTAGCTAAATTCTCCATAACTGTCCACGTTTTCGGAGAACCCGAGTGATGTATGCAAGTTGGAAGAGATGCGATATGAATTATCAACCCGACCACGGAAGACGATTCAGGTCATTCCAAATTAATATCGAAATTAATCGAAATGGTATTGCTAGCCAAAATGCGCTACACGATTTGATAATTAGAAGTATTGCCCTTATTGATCAACTTAACCGCAAGATTCACAGGAACGGAAAAATTCACCGTTGTTCCAGCGTTTGGGCATTGGGTAGAAAATTATAGGAAAATAAAAAAATATGTTAATAATTCTGTACGTGTGCATTTTGCAAGTAATAAACTAAATAAACACTTAAATCGAATTTAACAATAATGTGTCAACATTATCTAATGTTTTAACTTCATTTTTCTTAATTACTCAATTACTGGATAGGTAATTCATTAAATTCATACAATGTAACTTTGGGCAGCAAATACTAATTGTTTAAACTTACTTAGTTAATTACTTTTACTATGGTTTTCCTCACTTTCGCTGTCAACATTCGGACCGAGTGTTCCAGCAATTAAAAAAGCGCAAGAGGGACGTATTGTATTGTATATTGTACATCTTTAAATACTAATTACTTGGTTAATGATTTTTGTCGTATCTTACCGGGTTGTCCAAGTCGATTTGGCTGATGAGACGTGGCGCACAAAATTTTTCGGGCTGAATGATGAAAACATCGCAAAGAGGAAATCGTACTCATCCTTTGTCAGGCCTGGACCTGGACTTCCTGGACTCACTATTTCACTTAAAAACTATTGAATAATTTGTATATTTTATCTTGATTCTGAACAGATTAAAATTTCGTGTAATTTAATTTTGTTCTTCAGTTTGATCGAGACAAAAACAAATCAACCCACTCACGTCACCATCAACAACCCAACTAAAATCCAAGTCGTAGTCGTGAATTTTTATACTCGTATCGTAATATTATTTTGGTGCTGGTGAACATGAGGGGGACAGCTGGTTTGGCTCAACACCAGTGTCGTAATCAAAACACGCAACTCTATTCTATGGAGCTCAGCGCAAGCGGGTACACGCCACCACACCGCACACATCATATCGGAATTTGCACCCCATACCACTAATATTATGAGGCACCATAACTGCTATTTACTGAACGGCTACAAATACTACAAAATAAGTATTTATGTACAATAAAAATACTACAATAACATAAACCTTTCGTTTTCGTATACCTTGATGAATTATGTATTCCACTTTATGCTTTCTGAAACTTTGTAGGGGTGACACCGACACCACTTTTAATGTTTTTTAACGAACGTTACAATGCAATGGGTAGTAACTATTCAGATGTACGTAACAAACTCAAATTATAACTAACTTATATTTTAAACTTGAATTTTGTTTGAAAAACGAACAGTTGACAGCAGTATAAACTGAAATTCTTGACCATAATATAATCCAGTAACTTACTAGCTAACCTGACAGACACCATAACCATAATATACATAAATGAATAGTAACTAGTAGGAGAATAATTATTAGTACGACTCCTCAAGATAAAACCCAATTAGAAAATCAATTTTGACGTAATTTGTGAGAGATTTAACAGGTAACAAAGCTGTAAAATAACATAGACTAATTTGCAGCACTTTGAGATTATTCGGGACTTTGGAGAGATTATGTGTGACCGTTTCCAAGAAATCTTACACCGATACAGGGCTCCCAGAGTCTTTTAGGTCAGGGCTACGAGGTAGGAGTGTGAGTGTGGTCGTGATTCCCCAAACGTCGCGACTATAAGCAATCTGATAGCATTACCGTTACTTATGTAGTCTTTGGTCACATGGAGGTCAACCAGTGGGTCTCTGTGCAATGGGCTTTTCGGATTGTTAACACCCGCAATTGGAGTTTTAGAGAAAGAAATGCTTCTGTTGTTACCTTGTAACCCTTCCTTCCCCATCGGGGAGATTATGAAAAAAAATTCCAGGAATTTTTTTAATGTTTCCACAAAATGACTTTTCAACGAATACTCTAAAATTTCCTGTCATTGTGGACTGTATAAATGCAGAAAATCAGAAAGAGGAACTGAGGAGTCCTTGTTGTTTGTATTGTACCAAGCAGAACCACAGGTGGCTTAGAAGCTACTTACGCCAGAGATCCCTTGGTGAAAAACCTGGGATCGACAGAATGTCTACCAAATACCCGTGATTACTTACCGCACTTGGAATACCTATTAGGTAAAATTGTTTCCAACAGTGTAATTGCTAAACAGTTAGCAATTGCACTGGAAACGATTTCAGCTGAAACGAGCCTTGAAACCAATTTGTGAAACGTTTCCGAGACCTCGTTTCTGGTGTAAATGCAAAAGGCTGAAACGTTTCGAACGATTGTAGACTCATTTCAGGGTTTACAGGTCCCTGAAATGAAATCGCTCTCAGGCGATTTCATTTCAGTCATTTCAGCCATTTCAGTCAATCCGACCATGTGACCTCCGGCGTGAGATTCATATTATTCAGTTCTACCTATCAATTCACCTCTCAGCTGATTCGGTCTGAAATCACGTGCAACATAATCCAAGTGTAATTTCCCGTGATCATTGAAATATTTCACGGGATTGCAGGAAATTTGTATTTCGAGTAATTTCAGCCATTTCAATCGATTGCAGGTTTGCAGGATTGCAGGTGTAATTACCACTCGACGATGGACGCGATGATAGCATCGGTTCTGACCTCTGACGTCGTCCAAAGGTGGTAGGCACAGAGGTGACGTAGAGATTACCTTCATCGTGTGGCACGTTTGGAAAAGACACAGGAATACGTTCTATACAATTCACTGCTAGGTATTTCGAAATTGACAAGTTTCGAAATTTTGATATATTGCTGTGGAGTGCGTGTATGAGATAGTTTGGTCTTCAGCGTCCTCTCAAGGCCAAAGGCGAAGATGGTTGGATTTTGGTGGAGTCTTTGCCGCGTGACACGCAGGATTTGAGCTCCAAGTTTTGAGAGTGGAAATCCAATGCTGCTCTCTGTGTACAACTCCCTGTATGTATTTGAAGCGTGTGGATCGGATTCAACTCTATTGCCTGCCGGTGTCCGTCTGTCGTCTCTGAAATTTCAAAAACAGCAAACTAAATTTTAATTTCAAAATGGTAAGTAGTTTTGAATTCTGATTTAACAAATTATTTCATTTTCAAAATGGTTTGGAGTTGGAGTTGGACCGACTTGGAAGTCGTACCTCCGGCCAAGCATTGGGTGAAGAGTAGCGGCATGTGGAATGGCATAGGATACGATAGGACTTAGGACTAATTGATATTCAGATTCTTAAACAAAATGAAAATTGAAAATCAATTATAATTTCAGATAATTGTGTACACTAATATGATTCGGTGTAATTTTAATTCATTAGTAATCTGAATATTTTGGAACGCAGTGTTGTTAATTTTATATTTCCCATTTTGTTCATAATGTAAATTAGTGTTTTTCAAAGTCTCCGGTGTATTGATATTGAAGGAAGACCTGAGAATTCTCTTCAGAATTACAAATCTTATAAATAAACGCTAAGATACAATTTGATCCCTAATTCTTGTTTAATTTAGCTAAATCGTATGATTGAGGATTACGAATCGGGAAGCTTCAGTTTTCAGTTTGTTTAATGTTTTCTACTTAAACAGGGTCGTGTGCGAACGAAGACAGTAAAGAAGGCGTCGAGAGTTATAATTGAGAAATATTACACTCGACTCACCCTCGATTTCCATACGAACAAGAGGATTTGTGAAGAAATCGCGATTATTCCCAGCAAACCACTTCGTAATAAAATTGCCGGGTAAATGCAGCAATATACTACAAGATAATTA
Source organism: Protaphorura glebata (assembly GCA_034694305.1). Lineage (NCBI taxonomy): Eukaryota > Metazoa > Arthropoda > Collembola > Poduromorpha > Onychiuridae > Protaphorura > Protaphorura glebata. Next base: position 10,120 of record JAQFYE010006973.1, read on the forward strand.
ATTTATAGTTAGAATACTATACTATTACCAATAGTTTATTCGTGTCGACTCATCATTGTGTCTTTTTTAAGGATTAGCTTTGGGCTTTAGCTCAGGGCAATATTAATTCCTGATAAGACTGTCTACTGTATTTCCTGTGGAAGAAAT
>JAQFYE010006974.1:0-10264 GCA_034694305.1 Protaphorura glebata
AATGGTCAGAACCTGTACAGAGCGACCACTACATGCTGCTACGTCGCCTTAGTACTTGTAATGGTCAGAACCTGTACCGAGCGACCACTACATGCTGCTACGTCGCCTTAGTACTTGTAATGGTCAGAACCTGTACAGAGCGACCACTACATGCCGCCTTGGCACGCGTAATGGAATTTTACGTTTCGAAAGGGGATCCCGAATTCTCTTACGTAATACGTAATACTTAAAATTTTACGGAAAATATTTTTACGTATTACGTTTTACGTTTTACGTACCGAAAATCCCGAAAACTCTATTATTCTGACATACCGTACGAAGTTTTCAATTCTTCCAGTCTCGTATAATTGACGGGGTAACATTGTATTTCCTGGCAGCCCCTTCGCCCAAGGCTTCTGTTGCATATTTTAGAACATCTAATAAATTGTGAAAAAAATCTGTTTCGTGGACATTTTGGAATCAAAAATTGCAAGCTGAGCTTTAAAAAATCCACCATGCTCAGTTGGAAGCTAACGCGCAAAAGCTCAGTTTATATACCAGCGGTTAGCAAATCCAATGCAGCATGATGGTATGATTGGCCCATTCTGTCTCGCTGTGCTTGGGTTCGATTCCTCGGACTCGCACTCTCGGGGGCTGCTTCAAAGAGGTTTTTTCCACTGGTTTTTCATACTACTAGATCGTACTACGTTGCACGTCTCTAGGCTAAATGGGAAGCTACCCAAAAATACCCGATGATGTTTGATTCGGCCTCAGCGGCTATGTCAATTATTGTGGGTGTATCTTTTCATTTATATACCCGCGGTATATTTCTGAATCCAGCTTCATAACCCGCGCTCTGTTTGAGCTCCGCGTTCTATTAGGGGCCAGCGTTCTAATCGGGATTTTATGGTACTTAAAATTCGCCCGCGCAAACGGGGGAGTATCTCCGAACATTCGATCAAATTATTTCCTGTGGTCCCACATACAAGTTAAAAATTCCTTGACAAATTTCTAATTGCTTTTCAATGTTGAGAGGTTATGTCCAAACTTGCGAAAGCTAAGCTTAAAAAAGTACTTCAATTGTCCCGACGAACTTGAAATTTACTCATGTGATTACCTTTTTTTTTCATGTGAACCCATTTGTTGTGATAAATATGTCGATGTTGTTGAAGGCAACACCTACACAGTTTGATCGTCCCAGGTCAAATTTGAGTCAGTTTGCACTGACTCAAATCGTGTTTAATACTCTAATTGTAAAGATTCGCAGTGGACCACAATAGCATCATGATCTAGAATCATATGTATAACTGATAAATATGTCGATTTTGTTAAATGCCACACCTACACAGTTTGAACGTTCTAGCTTTGCTCTAACTCGAATCGTGTTTAATGCTCTAATTGTAAAGATTCCCAGTGGCCCACAATAGCATCAAGATTTAGGACCACAGGTATAATTGAAAAATATGTTGATTTTGTAGAAGGCAACACCTGCACAGTTTGACCGTTCTAGCTTTGCTCTGACTCGAATCGTGTTCAATACCCGAACGTAAAAGAGTCCCAGTGGACAACAATATCATCAAGATTTAGGATCACAGGCATGATTGATAAATATGTCGATATTGCTAAAGGCAACACCTACGCAGTTTGACCGTTCTAGGTTTGTTCTGACTCGAATCTTGTTCAATACCCAATTGTGAAAGAATCCCAGTGGACAACAATATCATCAAGATTTAGGATCACAGGCATGATTGATAAATATGTCGATATTGCTGAAGGCAACACCTGCACAGTTTGACCGTTCTAGCTTTGCTCTGACTCGAATCGTGTTCAATGCGCAAATGTAAAAGAATCCCAGTGGACAACAATAGCATCAAGATTTAGGATCACAGGTATAATTAAAAAATATGTCAATATTGTTGAATACAACACATACACAGTTTGACCGTTCTAGCTTTGCGCTGACTTGAATCGTTTGAAATACTCCAAATGTAAAAGAATCCCTGCGGCCAACAATAGAATCAAGATTTAGGGTCACAGGTATAATTGATAAGTATGACGATATTGTTGAATGCAACACCTACACGCTTTGACCGTTCTGGTTTTGCGCTGACTATTCTATTCTATTTTATTCTACTCTACCGTTTGACATCGCTTCTAGCCGGAACAGGTGTCAAATGTCGGACGTATTGTTGAATTGCGCTTCCAATTTAACCTGCTTCATTACTTGATGGGTTGACTTAAAATTTTGTATACGTATTCGAGGTGTATTCACCTTTTCCGGATATTGTCAATAACTAACTTTTGACATCCGCTTCATTAATTGGTTTACTGACTTAAAATATGATATACGTATGCGAGCATTCCTTGACTCTTCTGAACATTGTCGATAATTAACTCTGACATTCGGTTCAACCATGGAGTATAAATATTAAGCGTTTTGTTCGATTGCGCTTCCAATTGTACTCGCTTCACTACTTGATTTATTGACTTAAAAAATGTTATACGTATTTGAGGTTAACTCCTCCGGACATTGACGATAACTAACTTTTGACATCCGGTGCAGCCATGGAGTATGAGTTAAATATTAAACGTTCTGTTCAATTGCACTTGCGCTGTATTCGTTTTTCTGAACTTCTGGCGGTCAGTGGCTGTTTTCTCCGAACTCACCACAACGGTCAGTTACTGTTTTTTCTCTGTGCCTCAACATACAGTTCGATGGTCAGTTGGTGTCTCCTTGCGCAGTCTCCTTCTGCAGTTACCTCTCTCTCGCCTTTCGCATCTTCACTGCTCACAGTTTATTCAGTTTCAACTTTTGAATTTTGTAATTTAATTATTAGAAACCTGTTCCGAATACAAACCGGGTCTCGGTTACAAACGGGGTCTGAAGGAGGCAAATTTAAATACTAACCAGGGTTTTGATCTGTATTTTACGGTACGTACATTTTAAGTATAAAGTTGAAATGAATGTTACGCTGCAATATAACGTCAACAATCCACGTTTTTAAATATCTTTACTTGGATTTAGGGGTTTAAATTCAACCCATTTCGTAATCTAGCTTAAAATAAGTAGACGAATTTTGCCATCATCGTAATGAAATACAAGTACATTATTATTCCCAACCCAACATGATTATATTACTACCTCCTTGTATTTGATTCAGTGATGTTGCAGTCGGTGCAATTTAAAGACGACAGTAAAATCCCAGAGTATGAACGCGGTCGTATTTATTTGTTTTCATTTTTATCAAATTCTAACGGCGGGAAGGGGGACTTTTTCATGCTTTTTGTATGGTACCTTTTTATATAATTGTTAAACCTACCAAGTTGATTTAGGAACTAAATTCCTTGCAAGATGCATGGTCTTCTTGTTTACAACAGTTAATTCTGAAACGATTGACCAAATAAAAAGAAGCCTTTATCTATCTATCTAAGATAACAGTCTTCAGAAGGGGCTAAATATTATATCGATTTAAATTGAGTACTTGGATTACGCATGGTAGGGTAACTTTAATTGTATTAGTTAATTGCGAGTAGAATAGGATTGACAAGTTATTCGTTTTTGAAATGAAGCTTGGGTTGTACCATGTGGCATAGTTCCTTTATTATAAATACCTTCAACAAAAATTAGCATATAAAAATTAATTTCAGCAACATACATACATAATTTTTTGAATTGGACATAAATATTTCGTCACTGAAGAAATTAAATTTTATTAGAAATTACAAGAACCTCGATATTACTGAGATAAGTGACCAAGGCCGCGTGAGTGCTTATAGTTCTTAAGTTCTTAATAGTTCTTATGTATCTTAGAATGTTATTGTTTATAATCTTAATAAGTTGAATATGTTGTTACCAACATTATTTGATATAAAATAGCAATAAAATTTATATTTCTACAATTATTTATTTATTCTTGTAAACATACCGTCAATTCTCCGTTAGATACTCAAAAAAGTATACAAATCAAAAATGATTCAGACAACAAACCGTTATCATAAAGGAAAGTACATCTAAAAAATATATAATATTACTCTCTGATTATTCGTATATCACACATTCTGCTTTCAACACAAACAATGGTATTCACATGCACGCAGTTCCAAACGGATTCTACGTATTTAAATATATTACTTAGAATTCTAATCTTTTGATTCGGGTTTAAAAGTGACCCAGTTCGTAATCTAGCTTAAAATAAACAGACTACCAGGTAGATTTGAGTCATCCTGCCGTGCATTGACCAGCTCAAACTGCATCGCTCAATAAAGTGTGTAGTTAAAGCCATGTGTGTGTGTGCAGATTATTACTTGAAATATATGTTACACAAGAAATCGGTGGCAAACGGTCAAACTCAAACATAATTTAGATTACAATTCCCTGGAATTTGGTACTGTTGTCATGTTTCATTTGCAAGGGGACTACTTGAGGTGATTCTCTCCGAACACGCGAAACATTTAATTTTTGAAATATCTTTGCCCCACACCCTTATAAATGTAATTAGCTCAAGCAACACTCAAAACTCAAATTAAAAAAAATAAAAAAAGTGCAAGTGCCAATGTTGGAATGATCAGGGCAGGACTGGCGACCCTGGGGCGCCAAGGGCAGTTAATATTAGACGCATGGAGCAAACGCAAAGGGCGCCTTAATTATTTCCGTGCCCCTAATGCTAAATTCACAGAGACGCACCGGGCGATCGCCCGCCCTCCCTAATGGCCAGTCCGGCCGTGGGAATGATAAATTGGAAAATGAAAAATCCGATAACTTCGCTTGTTTCAATGTATTTTCACACAGAAATTAATAATATGCTTCGTGTTATAATACTAAATTTGCATTATGTTCTGGCAAAAATACTGAAATATACAAAGTTGTGAGGTTTTTCATCTTCTAATTTTATCATTCCAAATATTTCAACGGTTCCCAAAGATTTTTTGATTTTTCAGAATATCTATTTCAGAATATAGGTCTTGAGGTCAGTTTTGGGATGTCCCGTGCTAAAATCTTGAGAACAAAGAATCCAAGCTGCACTTTTTTTTTCAATATTTTGTTTTATTTAAAAAAAATTGGGTTTTGAGTATTGCTTTAAGTAAGGACGTTTTTTGAGAGTTTGGGCTAAGGTCTTTCACAAAAATAATCGGGCGAGATTGGGGAGTATCACGCCAAATAGTTCCCTCGTTGTTGCAATGTAAATACGACAGCGAAACGACCAGAGCACAAATAAAGCAGTCGTATATGTTTACCCTTCACTTCGCTCGAACAATTTAACTTTTAAAAAACCGCATTTCACGCTCTTTCCCATTCAACTCGTCCGACGAAGTACTTCAATTCCATCCAACTGCAACTAGTTCCGGAATAATCATTAACATATTTTTAATATTTAAAACATCCTTAAACACCCAAACAAACAAGTTGATTTAAAACCCAAATTCTCTGGAAATCTTAGTTTTCGGAATCGGACCAAAGTACTCGTGATCCATTATTTCGAAATACATTGAGCAATTTACGCATAAAAAGGGTAAGTTTGCATGAAAATTAGCAGAATACGATTTACAACGGAGTTATTTGAAATGAAACTCAAGTTTAAGTGCAGGACAAGGTTGCACAGGTAATTCCCTTGTGGGACATTAGACTGTTCCTGTCAGTCATCCGTTTCTGTTAGTTTTAGATTTATAATGTCGAGACAAATGATTTTGAACCTTCATATGCTGAGAAATTTCGAAGCAACCGTCCTTAATTTTCGGGGTATACTATCAAAAATACTTGTAAATTGAATATACAGGGTGATTCAAAACCAACAAGCTATTCGCGTCCTATGTGCTATGTCCCAAACCAGTAATGCGCGCAGCGCGCGCTCTCAATACAACCATGAAATACTGTAGCCAAGCCAGCCGCTAAAGGTCGATGTGTTCCTTGCGATGACCTCTAGCAGAATATCACGGTATTTCTGAGTCTCCAGGTCCATTTAAACATTGTTCAGGAAGTCGGGGAGAAGCAGTGTCCAAAATTTGAGGCCATTCAGATATGGTTACCATATTAAACTTTAGCAACACCTATCGGTGACCCTGGAATCCTTACCGACTCGATCCCCATTCAAACATTTCTCAGAACGTCAAGGAGTAGCTCTATGCAAAATTTTGGGTCCATCAGTCTCAGGGGGGTCATAGCTCATAGAAGGCGTAATTAAGTTTTGAAGAAATTGGCAATCCAACCCTTTAGATTGTGGCAAGAATAAAGCTATTACGGCGAATAGCTTGTTGGTTTTGAAATACCCTGTATATCTTCAAATGAAACATCATTGAACTGAGAACAAAAAAAACATGAGCAAGCCGATATAGCCCTGTTCTTGTGTGTTGTCATGCAGCTTTGTGAGGTTGTGACCCGACAGAGAACTCTACACTGAGAATTGAATTTCGGGCTCGTTGATTTCTGGAAATGCAGAAGTTAAAGATTCTCAATGTCCTATTGCTGACCTCGTAGGTTCACAGAGTGTGCACGCAATACATAAAGTCTATCGCATCCGTTTCTCATTTTAAAATATCCCCAACAACTATCACAAACAACTCAAAACCAAATTAGTTTAGTGTAAGACATACTGTTACCTCCAAAGAAACATATCCGAACTCCTTAGTTCAGCTATTCGGGTGTTGCCAAATGGATAATGAGATAGGAACGTGTTTTTGGTGGTAGCAGTAAATTCACTGGCGAAGTCCTGTGTATGTAATGGGTGTACTCTGTTAGGTAATGAAAATCAAAATGGGTGGAGAATAGTTTCAAAATAGCACGGGAATAGAACTGCCCTTACCGTAAGGACGGTAAGGGCAGTTAACTTAACAACTTAACATTTAAATTATCTATAATTGTCAGAATCTTGACATGGCTGAGATTAGTGACCAACGCCGCCTGAGGAAGATTGTTATCTCGAAGAGCAAAGCTGACAACTGGGAGGAAGCAAAGCATGAATGGAAACTCATTACAATTTATGACAAAGACAACCACTGTATCTGCCTCCACCCAATCAAACAAAATTGCGTCATTCGAAATCGATGGAATCGTGAGGAATTGGTTGTTGGAAATGTGTGCGTCAATAAATTTGAAGTCGAGGAATTAAAAGTTAAACCGGCTTGTCGAACTTCCCTCAAACTTTTGCACAAGGATCCGGACACAGCGAAAGCAAACCAACAATTGATTGATCTGGCTTTGAAATTGAAAATTTTGAGTCAAACAGAAGCTGATAATTATAAACGGTTTAGAAGCAAGAAGAATGACACGTCTGTCGAATATCGGATGAAATGTAATCATTTGATTGTCCATGGATTCTCACCTTTGCGTCCTAAATGTGATTGTGATGAGTTGGCCAAACCGCGGAGGGGAAGAAACGGTTGTTTTTATTCCTGCTTCGATGGCTGGTTCAACGAGGATGGAAGTTGGGACAGTATGTGCATTTTTACAGGAGATACGGATTGTAATTACTGAATTGGATTGCAAACAATATTATGTTGAAGATGTTCTAGCACCGTTACATTTTTTTGTTATTTCTTAGTTATTATGTTCTAAAATATATCCCGAAATGTAACAAACATTCACAATTATAACTTGTTTAGTACCCGTACGATATTAACAAAAATATATTCATTTTCTATATTATTGTTTACTATGTGTTACATTATCTTGTCGTTTTCCACTACATTAGAATTTGCGCTACACTGACCACTAAAATTATCACGTATATTTTACAATTAATGCGCTGAAGAACTGGGAATTCGGTATTGGTACGTCACTTAAGATTGAACTACACCGATATATTCGCTGACATGGAAAGATATTAGAAGTCGTCTGCACAAATGAAGTACAATTTAAATTTTGTCGAACAGTTCCTCAGGTCCCTCCTGTGAATGTTATAAAATGACTTGTTAAAGTACATGCCACATTTTCTACTTTTATTATGCGTAAATTTTAAGCGTAAAGTTAGCGCCATCCGGCAACTAACTGCATGAACTAGCCATCGCGGAGAGAATTTTCAATGATGTGACGTCATCAATTACCCGTTCGAATAAGAGAAAGCGTACACATTACAAATTACTTTGTTGCCATAGATGCTTTATTCGTTCTTTCATTACTGTAACTCTCCGCATCAGTTAATTTTATTTATGATTTTAGCCAAGAAGACTAAACAAGCTGATTCGTTTCAGTAGGAGTCGCCTTAAGTCGGTGCCCCAAATCCGCCTCTCATCTCCCGTGGTAACGGAATCAAATTGCATCTGATTACATTGGTCACAAAATGACTGTTTTGTGACCAGAGTTTGTTATTGTTGTTTACACCGACTTACCGCGACTCCTTCTGAATAAATTAGCTACACAGTCCAGCCTCTTTGATTTTAGCTTTAGACATTCCATTAATTCGTTCTACCCTTCAAAAACTGCTTGGCCTTCTTAACGCTGATGGACATATTTAAGTCTAAGATTCGGCCTCGGTTTCTGCAAAATTTTGTTCAGATTTTGCAAACGTTCGAAAATATTCTTAATTTGGAATTCTCTTCCTCAGTCTTTCGTAGTTGCTCCTTCAGTATCCGAACTTTTGATAAGAGATTATCCTCGTCTTCTGTCTGTGTTACGGAATCTATGACCTCACTTATCCGCGTTGAGTTCATATCATCTTCACCTGTAAAACAAATGTCTAATTATTCATAATGACTAAGTAAAAAATATTAACAGAGGTCAAATTAGAGAATAATTTTATAAAAATCAATGCAACACTCGACAGGGAGACACCGAGTAGCAGCACTGGTAGTACAGGTGCGGTATTGGTTCCTTCATTTTCAAGTGCTGAATTGAAATTCTTAGTTACGGTTATTTTCTGATTGTCTAAGACTTATGTTAATATTATTTCTTTGGTGCTGATACTGGCTGCGAGTACAAAATTGTCTTGGGCCTTAAAGGCAATGGAGGCATTCGATAATTTTTGAAATAACTTTGTATTTTTTGTATTTCTTGTATTTGTAAGGAAATTTTTTTTGGACTTTTACTAGAAGTGTAATTCACTTACTTACATTCTCTCCATTTGACTGCTCAATATTTTCTTGACATTTTGCTGCCTCCTCAAGGATGCGTGCTCGGTCTGAATGATGGCAAAAGTAAACAAACAGTAATTAGCGAAACTGACTTGACGATACTAAATATAGAAGATTCATTGGTAATGGACGGTACAACACACAGATATTTGTAATAAAAAATTAGGCAACGGTTAAGATTTGTTAGGCGGATATTTGTCTTGAAAGACAAACGGTTAATAGTTATCGAGGAAATATTCTGGAGAACGGCCGCAATGTACCAGATCAAATTTGGAAAGTTAAAAAATTCGTCACTCGTTATATTAAAAAAAACACGAAACTTACACTCAGTAGTAGATTTCCTTGAATTGTTATGCCGCTTCCTCCTTCTCCTTATCGTTTCATCTGGGACTGCAGGCTGCAGCGAGATGTTAATAGTCGGAACTGCATTCAATCTTAGTATTTTCCTTTCTGAGTATTCTGTGCATGAAGTCTTGATACTGAGTTTCGTCAAAATGATGGGAACAAAAACAAGTCCATTTATTGAATTGACTTTTATGTCTGCATTTTAAATCCACAACAAAACCAATGAACGATCCTTCGGGAATCTGTGAAATATGACTCCAATTTTCTTTAGATTTCGTTGACTGTTCTTGCATGTTGCGATTGCACAGGAAGATGATTACGAAATAACTGCAACTGCACAGCAACTTTAGCTAATCACGGTAACTTAATTAAAAACTCAAGACGAAAAATTAATTACGAGTTCTGATATGTTTACAACGTAGAAAGGAAATGTGTACGGCAGGCGGGTAATTGATGACGTCATTCTAATCCGCCTAATTTTACTTTTGAATCGTCTGGAAATTCTATGCTGTTCATGACGCTCTGAACTTGATAAAGTTGCTCCTCTCAGGACAATGCTTGTGAAATTTAGAAATGCTCCTTGGTTTAATAGTTTGGAAGTTGGTGCTGCTATAAGATATAGAGAGTCCTGCTTTAAAGTTGCTTCCCAATATTCGTTGAAGAAAAATTAGAAAATGTATAGGGAAGCCAGAAATCATGCTAATATTATAATTAGGAAAGCTCATACTGAGTTCTTTAAGCAGTCTTTTGCAGATGGACTTGACACAAAATCAGTATGGTCAACGGTAAATAACCTAACCAATTTTAGAGCAAAAAAGTCAGTAGAGTTGTCCAAAGTGTCAGATGCTAATGGTTTGATGTGTGTGGATACTAATCA
>JAQFYE010006975.1:0-10262 GCA_034694305.1 Protaphorura glebata
AACTTATATAGTTTTTTATTTTCGCTATTCAATGAAAAACTAGACCAATACAAGAATTCAATTCCAAGATTTTTTCCTAACACGTCTTAGCATGGAAGACGCCTCCCCAACATAGGTCAGCATGGGTGGGTCCTCCCCAACATGGGGCAGCATGGGATTACGCCTGGCATGGGGTATATATTCTACTAGTATGAACAGAGACGACCTCCTTTGTGTGCGACACAGAACTTGCAGACATGTATAAATTAATTACTAGGCAAGTAAAAGTCCCTCGATCGTTGACATGAGCCTTGTCGAAATTGAGAGTAGACGTGCTTCTAAATGCGCCCTCCTGTCTCCAAAGCATTTCTGTAATCCGACCTCTGTCAGAAGGAATCCATCATTAAGATTTACAAACAAAACACTCATATCAGCTACAAATTGTAATTCCTTTTGTTAATTTCACTTAATGACATAGAAAACAGTCTCTCACAATTATTTGACCAAATTAATGAGTTGTACAGATATATGTCCCAGGAAAGAGGTGAAAAGTTCAACCCCGTAATCCAAAGAATACGTTAACGGAAGGAAAGAGTAAAAGTGACGAAAATTAACTTCGTTTGACCAATTCTTGCCAACTAATGATTACAGACAAACTTACGACAATGCCATTGAAGGTTCGATTAGAATATCGTCTTTGAACCATTTGAAGGTAATGTTGGAAGAACCGACGGCTGAGCAAGTGATGGAATAGTTGTCGTGCTCTTTGATTGTACCTCCAGGTTTCATACACACGTCCTGCCAATTAATTATAATATATTACTAGGAATATCTTTCCAAACATTTTTAATAATTTGAATAGGTACGCGAAATAGGAGATTTCTAGTTTGCAGTAGGTAATCCTGGACGTGTACGCCTAGCCATATTATCTTCGTAGGCGACGGATACAAGATTACGAATCACGCGTAGAATTTTAAATCGGGAACAAAGAAAACTCCCTGGCGACTCTTCTGGGCAACATTGTCACAACCTAATGATCATAATAGTTCTCGATTTCAAAAATTTCTGAAATATACCTCAAGTAACAAAGCCGGAATAGAGAGAAGCTTAAAAGGAAGAAGTAACTGGATCCCCGGGTAAATTATTTCTTGTGCAAGTAAACTCAGAGCTGTGCCAGTCTCATTGAACATATCCGGACGTCCATAGAATTGAAATTGTATTGAAGAAAACCTACAAACCAAAATCAAATTGCAATGTTCAATCGTCAGTGTCAAAACGCTCTGCAGGCCCATAAATTTCCGCTTAACTGACTTCATCTGGAAACTTTAATCACTGCGTGGAACAGTAAATATTTTTTGAAATTGATTCAGACAAATGTGTGCCAAAGTAGCTGTTTAGTTGAAAACTTTGTAGAAACCTGCGTGCATAATGTACTTCACAGGCTTCAATTTAAAATTAAGTTTAACTTGACATTTGTCATTCACACACTTAATTAGAAGAACCGTTTCAGCATAGAAAATCAACGCGTAAGTACTGTAATTGTAAGAGACCGCTTGGCAAGCGGTCAACAGGGGTCGTTATAGGGGAAAACGCGGGTTCGGCGGTATTGGCAAACTTACAGGGGATCTTAGTATCCCAAATAGGCGAAGGGGAAGGCGTGAAGGCGGTTTTCCTGTACCGGCGAAGGAGCATACAGGAGACCAGGGCAGGGGCGATTCGGCGGTAGGCGATGGCTGGTGACGAATGCGGCGACGACTCTCGAACACTTTGTCCAAAAAAAAAGTAAGGTAGACGTTGTGGCAGGCAGGCAGACAGACACAGAGACAGGCAATGTTGGGCTGGAGCTGGACTGAGACGAACCGCGACTGACTGACTGGAATGGATTTCCAGTCCTCTGACTTTGGCTTGGACTCCAGCTGCCTGGAGTCCAAACTCGCAAGGCATTTCCATAGGGTGGCTCAAAACTAATGTGGGCCTTTCCACGTTACAGTACCCAATGGCGACGACTGTGACGGACAAGTTTTCCAATTTCTCCAAAGTGGGAATTAGAACTTTTAACTTTTCCGTCAATCTCAATTCAATCGCGTCTTTGGTTTTTGAGTCTTCTTCCGGGAGATTTTCACTTTTCCAGCTCCATAATGATGTGCGCAGCAGTTTTTGCGTGGAGTTTATCTGGAATCGTGCATCATAGCGAATCCAACCTGGGAAATAAGTTGCGTTTGTTTTAAAAGGGTTGCCAAATAAATTAATAAATTCAAGCCGGGGTTTCTACTTCGACATTTCCGGTACTAACAATGGAACCTTTTGAACTGTAACACCCGGAAAATTCTGAAACTAGGTGGAATTGTCAATTAAAATATGCTGATTTCGAAAATCACAATAACTCGTGCTTAGGTTCAGGTGCGCTCTCGCGCGGCGCCATCCCGCGCCGCGGTTTGGTGTTGTTGTACATGTGGGGACGCGAGCATACATTATTTAGCGAGTTGAGGCGAATGGAATGAGAAACCGTTTCCACAGCCTTAAGGCCACGCAGGCGTATGAGAAACCGTTCCCGTCGCCCCGAGGCAATGCAGAGGCATAGCCTCAAGTCCGTCGGAACGGTTTCTCATTCCATTCGCCTCAACTCGCTCAATAATGCTTGCTCGCGTCCCCACATGTACAACAACACTGAAACGCGGCGCGGGATCCCGCCACGCGAGAGCGCACCTGAACCTCAGCACGAGTTATTGTGATTTACGAAATCAGCATATTTTAATTGACAACTCCACCTAGTTTCAGAATTTTCTGAGTGTTACAGTCCAAAAGGCTCCATTGTAAGACTTGAATGATTTTGTGTCCGATCTGATCCAAGCTTTTAGTGTAGATGTGAATCATACAAGGTTATCAGTTTGTTTGTGACAATTCGTACTTGTCAACACTACGCATTAGGTTACTGGTCTGCAATTCTGCATTCACAATTATAATGGAATCAAATTAGAAAGGTAATTGGGAATACTTAAAAATGCGAATTTAGTTCGCTCGCACTCTGCAAACTAATTTCATTTTTCTTTCAATTAGACTACGAAGGTGGGGACTAGAGACTAATTAGAATTACCGATCGGTTTCTTCGTCCTTCCGTTGAAACATGAGCAGCGTCGACTGGGAATTGCAGGTTGTTGGTCACAATTGTGTGGGCATTCAGGCCCTGGACACACTAGACAGGGCAATCAGAGAGTAAATCAAAATCATTCTCACGATCGAAAATCACGAGCTATAATACTTGTCCGTGCCTTACGTATAAATACTAATCAGTGTGTTCAATTTTTTTTATAATATTCTAAATTATATATCCTCTACAAACAAGTGCATCTGACTTGTGCTTTCGGCCAAATTGGAGCAAAAGTTTTGAACCAAACCGTACAGATTACGCCATGCAATACTTTCACTTCGTAAGGACTCGAAGAGAAAGTGAAATCAAATAATGTTAATGTTACGTCTATTTTCCCATCAACCCAAGAAAAATTGACTACATGGAACCAGATCCTTGCAAATAATGTAAATTTATGCACTGTCTCATATTCTCGCTTCTTCAAATGACTAGTTTTCAAATTATTGATATCATAATATTTGAGTAGTATCGTTCCATATCCTTACGAACAAACTAGTCAGTTTTACAAACAGGACTTCAGAGTCTACGTGCATTACACAATTTCATCCAATAATCGATAGATTCCATTTCCTGTTAAGCCTACTTTGCTCGACGTTATTTCTTTACATAAGGTAACCCAGAAAAGTTTGACCGAAGTAGAATTCTTCTATCCATACATAAATACAGATTGTCAAACTTAAATCGTGATTCATGAATCAAAAAAAAATTCACCACCAGTTGCAATTTGATTGGTCTCATGAAAATTCCATTCCGAAATGCCGTATGTACCATAATGTGCTTGGTGTCAGATTTCCTTTCATTCAAAAAATATATATCGATAAATGAAAAATGAAGTTCAGCAAACCAGCATAAACTACAGGATTTGGGATGACTCGTAAATCTTGCTTGGACCGAAAGACAAGTGATGTTCTGGCAACGTGGATTTCCGATTTTTAATACGGTGTCTCGAAATACGATATTGACTATTTACAAGAATAAACAATAACAAAAATATGTTTTGTTTTTTGTTATAGTAAATCCGGTGACGCCAAGATTTAGGTACGCTTTTGTAGATACCACAAACAAGACGCATACTCAGCATAAAAATCTGAACCTATGGACATATTTTTTGTCATTTTATTTATCCGATTATTTTTACGGCCGGATGTGGATAACCGGTCAATTATCCGCAGAATATCCATAGTTCCAAAGCATAAATATTAGTTTCGTTTAACATACCTTTGACAAATGTGAAATTGCTCCGACTACAGTCCAATCCGATAAATCCAGGTTTGCACTTGCAACTCACAGAGCCGGACGCCATAGTCCTGCAAAATTACAAAAATGACTATCGCTACGATTACTTTTTTAAATTTCTGACTATTTCAAACATTTTGCACATTCTTTGTGCAAATACTCACTTTGGGACATTCCTCCCTTTGTTTCCTCCCGTGCCTTGAATCCAACGTAACTCCTAGTCTTAACTGAATAAAATAATGAGACTGAACGCAGATTCATTCATACCATGGTGTAAATACTTTTATAATATGTTATGTTGGATTGGTATGTCAGGTTACTCTTGCTTACTTTCTGCTTTCAACGAATTTTTTGACAATGTTTTAATAATCCCATGTGGATATTTTGTAAAATCTAATTAGGGCTCGGACGGTCCCGGTCCAGGACCGGGATCGGACCGGCAGTCCCGGTCCCGGCTCAATGTTTTTTAGGACCGTTGAAAACGGTCCAAACCCGGTTCGGTCCGGTCCCGGTCCCGGTCCCGGTCCCGGTCCCGGTCCCAACGTCAGGACAGCCGGTCCGGTCCCGGTCCTGCCTCAGGACCGGACCGTCCGAGCCCTAAATCTAATTGCCTAAGGCTCTGTATACGAATCCCCTAAAAAGGCAAGGCCAGTGCATGGAAAATTTTTGAATATGTGTTCAACCACTAAATTAATGACTGTTATGAGTTATTCGTAAGTAAGTTAGAAAAGTCGGACCTGAAGCACTCGCAGGTATAGCAGAATCCATATTTTGTATGGAATCTGAATGTGAGGAATGTGACAGAAAGACTCTAATTTTACTAACAACAACAACAACAACAACAGCAATTCTATTTATTCACTAATTGTAATTCATATTATGAAGTGTATCCGAATAGGATTGGAACATTTGTCCACTAAATTGAATGGAGGTGCATTCATGTGTGTGACCCCCGGAACGTTCTCATTTCAAATTCCCTGTTTTGAAGTTCAATATTTTAGAACTATTCTAGAATCAAATGGGAAAAGGTGAGTGACATATACTGAAGTACATTTGCAGATCATCTACGAATTATGTCCCTGCACTAACCTGACGGAGATAAAGAGAGAACGGGATGTTGGCTAAAGTGACATTCTCGATGTGCCTTGAGTGACAGTTAAAACTGTCACTGACTTTTCCGTTTCAACGTGAACAATTCCGCCTCAGGTTGATAACTTTTACTGTATGATTTTCCCCTCTGCCTGGTTCACGTCTGTCTAGATACCATAGACTAGGACTGACAATGCAATATGCATGAAGTGAAACTTATTTGAAAGCACTGACTCGTGGAAAACTTCTTCCCCATTTGACATTCGTTTGGTACATCGGAATACGTAGGATTAGTATCGAAACGAATCATCAAAATACGAAATAAACTCAAAATGAAATCAAAGTTAATATTCCAGTTATCAAATCTCACTTAAATTAGACAAAGTTTGCCAGGAAGAAAGTTTACATGCCTGCAGTTAGAGCACTTTTTACAGGACCTTACCTCTTCGGGCTGGAGTCAAATAAAACTTTTCCCATAACCGTCGGGTTCTTAATAACGTTGAGATGATCTGTTTGTTTGTATGTTCCTTCATTTGTGACACATTTTAGAAAAAACCTGTTATTAATTTCTGTGCCCCCAAAACAAATAACTTGGTCCCCCTAAAAAAAAGTGACTCTGTCCCCGGGTCACTCTGCCCCCAAAAAGTCGTAACTTTCTCCCAAAATAATGTAGAATGGCCCCTAAACAAATAACTCGGCCCTCGTGAATTAGTAACAAATGCCCAACGTTTATTCAAACAAAAATCATTGATTTTCTTATCTCGTCAGTGACCAGGGGGCACAGTTACCTTTTGGGAGGAAGGGGGGGCAAAGTTATTTGTTTAGGGGGCATGAATATATTAATCCTCAAAATACACTCTTGACATGCTTGCTTCAGGAATGAGACTGACCAGCTCTAAGAGCATTTTCAAAAAAAATAGTATCTTGATTTGTTGCTGTATCCATTAAAAGAGTTTAACACAAAAGTGGTAAGGTCTGCCTTTCAAATATCGCTCTCGTTTATGACAAACTTTCCTTTCCGTAGAGTTTTCTCCAAAGAAATTATTCAACCAAATTGGGCGCATCTCGATACGTTTCAATATTCTGAGTCGGGCAGTTAGTCAAGTTTTGTTCACAAAGAGTTTCCTCTGGAAATATTGTGCAGTCAACTGAATTCTAACTAGTTTGAAAAATCATTTGTCTGTCTGCGCGTTAATACGAGCCTTATTAACGTTCAACAATTTAAAGTCACAATATGTGTATCGCCGTAGTGGGAGCTAGTCTGTAAGAAACTTACAGATATCAATCATGGCTAAGTCGTGTAATTGACTCGGATTGCAAGCCAACTATCCTTATTTCTGAAATAAATAAATTTTGTATCTGAGTTCATGTAATATGCAAATAATCGTACATTAACCATTTGTTAACGTCATAGTTAGTTAACTAGTGGTTAATACAAGTTAAGGTATCTCGACCTGTTGCGTATGACCTACCTTATCCAACACAGATAAATCGGTAAATAAAGTAAGCAGAGTTCGTCACCAAAATTATTTTGGTGTCGAATTTTGATTGGAAGTAATTATGTACTCCTGACGTTCCGGTTTCAGTTTTGTTTCTGAGCTGACTCCCCTAGTTGCCGTTTCCATCAATATAAATTAAGTATGTCAAAAACTTTTCAGCTGGGAGCTGGACTGGAACTTTTTCGTTTGGAAGTACAACATAAAATAAAGTATTTCGATGTAAAATCTATCCCAATTTCTCAAAGTTGTAAATAATGCCTCCATACGAACATAGTAATTCTGGAGGAGCTCTACAGGGTGGTACAGAACCATCTATCCTGGTTTATGCCGCTATGTCGTCCAAGTTGGAGGGTAAAATAAGGGAGCAAACGGTTTGAGTGATTTTGGTGCCGAATTCTGAGAGTTATTGATATTCTAAGGAAAAATATAATAATATGATGAAAATTCGGTAGAAAATTTCGATATATTTCAAAATTAACATAGAGATTACTCATTCTATCGAAATTTTAGACCAAAATGAAGATACTGCGATGTATGGAAGCTTTCGAACTTCAAAGTCCATTTCTAGTGTAGAGGGCGAGTCCTAGAAAATTGAGCTACCCGTAACGTACAGATATTTTGAAGACACGAAAGTACATAGGTAAGTTAGGAGCCACCCTGAACGGTAACATACAAAAAAAATTTATCTTCCTTCACAGTAGAGTTCAGTGCCATCGAGTGTCTGCATGACGACGTCCAAACTCACTTTTTATCAGAAGTTGCCGACACCAGAGAAGTAACTATCCATGCACTACCACAACGAACCGGAAGAAAAACCACAGAATAACCGATAGACACTTGTAAACTGCAGCATCACAATAACAAATTAGCATGGACAAGTGGGTGAAGGAATGGATGGAGTACTCGCTGGTATACCAAAATTCGGGTCGGAGTTTGTTGTCTTAAATGGTTTGAAAGGGGAAAGTGAAAGCGTACAAGTCGAAAATTGATTCAACAAGGATTGAAAGACTTTAATTTGGATGATAGATGAAGAAGCTGAATAATTAATTAAATTCGGCCCCGGAATATCGTTGTTAATTAGCACCCCGTTCTTCATTGTTTTCTCGAAACTTGTGTTCTGTAATCACAGCATCGTCTCCGGTTTTAATTACCTTTACGAAATAGGTTTATGAATAAATCGCTCCAAGTAGTGCATGGCAACAAAGAAATAGTGCGATAAAGTCATACTGGAATTGACGAATTGCTAGTAAAAGTAAAGATGAGTTTTCGATTGATTATGTATGTATTACCATAATGACCTTACCGGATTTGAATTAGACTGCTGGAACATCAAGATCCCCCATGTTAAAGACTGTCTTGACGGATTTGGCACACAAATTTACCTGTTATTTTTGGCCACAGAACTTCAAAGCCGCATTCCATATTTCTGGACGGATTTCCAAAAACTCTTTTTCTTTCTTTTCTACCCCCTGGAGTCGAAAGTCACACTCTTTGCACTTCAAAAAACGAAATTTGTCGGAAGTGACCGACGAAGACAATTTTAAATTTTTGTTTCTCCACCAACGTCAAAAGTATAAAATCTAATCCAAAATTTGTAGATGTCAGCGTCAAAAACTTTTCTCACGCAGTTAAAGATTCTGAAGGAATTGCTTTACGGTTTTGGATCAGTTCAGATCTTGGGTAGGTTTCGTCATGAGTCAAGCATCAATTGCGTATATTCCAATTTTCATCATCATCGTAATGCATTTTCTTCTGAATATTAAAGTGTGCGGAAAATTTCTTTGTTCTCTATATAAGTTTATGAAAAGAACAAATAAAGTTTTAGGAAATCCGTCCGGAAATACGGAATGTGGCGTTGAAGTTATGTGGCCTAAAATAACAGGTAAATTGGCATGCTAAACCCGTCAAGATAGTCCTTAAAATGAAATAATATTTTTGTGAGATTAAGAAGGAAGTCACGAAAAATCATTTGTTTCAGTAAAGACAAATTGTACGCCATTCCACCTACCTTACGCCACTTCCATTCTTAAAATGAAAGTAATCAGGACTGATAGCCTACGTCTAACCGTGGTTTTCGAATGAATCTGCTTCCATACAAAAAAAGGGGAAAAAAACTTTCTGCAATCCATCAAGTCAACTCAGAATCACTTCTGCTCTCATCCGGTTTCTCTCGGTCTTAAATAGCATTTCTCTCTTCGTCCATTCTAAGAATGAAGATAAAGATGAAGCCGTACGAAGCATCTTTATCTGCTCCACTCACAAGGGACAATTTCCAAATGTAACGCTCAAATCAGGCTATCCAAAATTATACGGACGTGAATTCAGATTCAAGACTCGAGATTTTAGACTGAGTTGCATTTTACAACCCTTTCGAGTGAGACTGACTGAATTGACTATCCTTCAAGTTAAGAAATCGTGAACTAGAGAAAGTCCGGAGAAAGTCTTCTTTTTTTTCGTGGAAGAACAGGGCCTGACTTTCACTACTTGATTGAATTCTCTGTTTACAGCGTTCACCGCAAAAAAGGAAATACATTGGGAGGAGGACAAGCTTAGATTTGTCTCAAATGAATAACTGGAAGTCAAGTAGTTCGAGTCAAGTATTTTCTGACTGAATGGAATGTAACTGGAGTGAAGTGTCTGTAAAGGGGAATGTACTTGAATCCGGCCCTCCAATCGTCGTCTTCTACTTGTATCGTTCAAGTTCGCCATATATTTTAATTCTTTAGTACGTACGAATCACAAATTATCGACTAAATGACATGAGTCTTGAAGTAAATTGATTTACCACAAACTAAAGACAAAAAGAGTACAAAGAAATGGACTCACTGACAAAGACAAAGGCAAGGGTTGATATTCTTTTCCGGGTCACAAATGGAGCCATACTCGCAGTGTGTCCCACGGCGCCCCTCCTGACAACCACAGAAGAAACTCCTGAAACATGATAACGTTGAGATGACATCTGGTCGTTTGTTTGTTTATTTATTTGTGAGGCAGTTTGGAAACCCAGTCATGATAGAAAAAGACTGTTGATGTGATTGCTTCAGAAATGCGACTGAACAGCTCCAGGAAAATTTCTGGAAGAGCAAATTAAGAGGTCACCAGGAATATTCAAAGCAAAAATGACCTTGACCTCAACCCAGAGAGCATCTGTTTCTTATTCTGGGCGGGCTTTCTTGCTAGTAAATCCTAAATTAAATCTAAACCTCGTATTCTAACCAACTCACTTGTAATCCATGGCAGCGTAGCAATTCCCAGCAGCCCTGCAACTATAAATCCCACACCGATCCTTCTGCGGCCGACTACTGTTGCTA
>JAQFYE010006976.1:0-10262 GCA_034694305.1 Protaphorura glebata
TTTTCATGCTCTGATTTCTTTTCTTGCTCCGTTTTCTTTTCATGCTCTGTTTTATTTTCATGCTCTGATTTCTTTTCATGCTCTGTTTTATTTTCATGCTCTGATTTCTTTTCTTGCTCAGTTTTCTGGGTTCCATGCTCTGTTTTCTTATCGTTCTCAGTTTTCTTCTTTACATGTTCAGCTTCCTGCTTTGTATGCTCAGTTTTCTGCTTTGCATGCTCGGCTTTTCGCTCTTCAGGCTCAGTTTTTTGCTCTTCGTGTACAGATTTCTGCTCACCATGCTCAGTTTTCTGCTTCGTATGCTCAGCCTTTTGTTTTTCATGTAATGATTTCTGCTCATCATGCTCAGTTTTCTGCTTTGGATGCTGAGTGTTTTGCTTTACATGACCAGTTTTGTGCTTGGCATGCTCAGTTTTCTTTGTCGGGTTCGACCCTGGGTGTTTTTTGGAATGACGAGGTATTTCGGTACCTGAGTTGCCGAGTACTTTTGTCGATTCTGTTTCATTTGTGTTGGGTTCAGGAGTTGTTGTTTCGAGTGATACCTCGCTCGCCAATTTCTCCATTCCAATTGTTGATTCGGTTGGTTTGCCTGCCGTCACTTCTTTATCTTCAGTAGTGTTTGACTGACTTGAAATTTCATCCTTAGTACCCTCAACCAAGTTGTGACTTGAATAGTTCTGCTCATGTTCTTCTGTTGTATTACTCGGTTTTAAAATTTCTGTCTGCTTCAAAGGAGATTCTGTGTTTGATTCCACTGAAATTGGATTCTCAGTTGTCGTCGACATCGTCATAAACACAGACGTCTCTGTGGTTGCGTTTACAGCAATTGTGGGTGCGGTCACCAGTTTTGCCAAAACTGAAGATTCTGTAATTGGTGATTCTGTCTCCGAAGCTGGTAACTCTGTGGACGTGCTAATTTTACCCTCAGTATTTGGATTCACTGTTTTCCTTTGCGGCGTTGCAGTTGTTTTATTCACGGTTGGATTCTCCTCAACATTGGGTTTGTTGCCCAGTTTCGCGGTAGATGCCGCAAGCGCTGTTGCATTTCTTCGAGCTTGATCTATCATCACTGTTTCGTTATGAGCAGCGATATGTTGTAGTCCTTCTTTGGGTGTGTTTGATTTGCCTTTACCAGCATCGTGGGTTTCCAAAGTTTTTTCTTTGTGGTTCGCACCTTGAATAATGCTTTCATCATTCTGATTAATATTCGATGGTAGTTTACTTGTCACATTTGGAATACTTGTTTGATTCTTCTCCATATTTCCTGTCTTGTTCATCTCACTTTTATTCACTACTTGCGAAACTACAGGTTTGGTCACTTGATTTATTGCTTTGTTTTGATGATCCGCTTCTTTCAACGATTCTACGCTACCCAGTTCTCCTTGTGTCGCATTTTCTTTAGAAATTTCATTTTGGTCAACAAGGTGCGTCTTCCCGACTCCTTTACTTTCAATTTCCGCCAACTCACTTTTGTTCATTAGAATACTTGAGAGTGACGGTGACGGTATTATAATGGGCTCACTTTCACTTTCGGTCCGGTTCATTCGGACGTCGATCAAAGTTTTATTCTGTCCTAAATTATCTGTCTCAATGTGTTTCGTGTTATCGGATTCACTCGTCAAACTTTTTTCAGCTAACTTCTTCTTTCTAATGGGTTCACTGCTATGACTGCTTGCATTGTGGGGTTTGTGAGTCTGTACTTGGTTTGGCGCTTCTGTGGCACTTGTGTATTCTTGTAACAACATTCTGTTTACTATGCTTTGCTCAGTTGAAGTTATTTCATCAATTTGAGTATGTAGCGATTTAGAAGCATTCTGAGATTCAGATGACGTCCTCATTGGGCTCTCCGTGGTTAAAATCATTTCATTACTGTGGCTGACATCTTTACCATATAATTCAGTCGATATACCTTTCGAAGCAATTAAAGTGTTTGTCGATTCGGTGATGTTCGGTTCGGATATGCTTGAAATTTCTGTCGGTTCTTTACCAGAAATAGAAACTCCTTCGATTTCTTCACTCTTGCTTTCTGGGTTGTTCAAACCATATGTATCTGGAACTGGAACTGGCTCAAATATTTCTTCTATAATAATTTCATTACTTTTATCGGTAGCTGAATTTGAATTTTCTAACGAATTCTCTTCACGAGCTTTCCCATAATTTTGATTGCCGAGTATTATAAATTCATTCTGAGCCTCTTTTAATGGCTCCGGAAATACTTCCTTAATATCTGGTAATTCAAGTTGCGTATTTTGAAAGTCAATTTCATCTCGAGATATTCCTTGAGGACTCTCCTCTTGAAACTGTGTACCTTTGTTATAATAATTTTGATCGTTGTTCCCATATGAGACCTTAACTTCTTCATTCGTTTCCGGTGGCTTGTGTGAAGTATAAACGCCATCGAATTCTTCACGCCGATTTTGCTCATAGTAATGCAAAGAATCATGTTTCTGGGATGGAAATTGGTATTCCGTGAAATCGAGTTTGTCTGCGTACTCCGTAGGTTCAATTTTAATTTCATTAGATCTGTCATGCCAGTCTTCCTCTGATTCCCCAATGTCCGGTTCTGCGGATTTGTATTCAGTATCAGAGTTAATATCTGGCTGTTTTAGCTGCTGATGAAAATATTGATTCGGATCCTGCAGAATATTTTCGCCGTCAGGAATATCAAGCCACCTCCACTCGTCATTAACATCTGGATTGCCTGATTGAATATCCGAGAGCGTACCCACCTCGCCGACATGATGTTCTGAAGCGTGACGATTGTCGAATATGTTGTCATTGGACGAACCCGGAAGCTTCTCGTGAATCCGATACGATGTGTCTGTTTATAAAAAAAATATTATGTACAATTATTACAAAGGACACAATTAAGATTGTACGGCAGGAACCGGTAATAACGCATTTGTGAATGGCAGCACATAACCGGTAACCACACCCAGTTCTACAGCTAGGGTAGGTCGTAGAAGTACATAAAAAGTGAGATATACATTTTAAATGGGAACTATTGGTCACGCAATTTGTGTGTACGAAATGAAGAGTCCAGTACAACAACATGTCACGTGTCGCAGTAAAAAATTCTCACAAATCTCTCAGGGAGCAGAATTGAGGCGTGATTGGATTGGATTGGATACTTATTTATATAAGTCATCAACTCCATAGCTCACACAAAATAAGTGTAAAACACGTCACATTGATTCATCAGTGAGTGTCGTCAATTCCGACTGTAACTAGACGTAAAAACTAATCCTAATTTAATCAGATTGCTTGTCACTTAATCTGAGTTCTACTTTTTAATCTCAGGGGATATCAGGCTTCACCGTCTATAAAATACTGCGAAAATTGTATATCTCACTATTCTTTGAAACCACCAGAATCAACGGTAGGAGACTGGAGTATACAGAGCATGTGTTACTCACCGAAATATTTGGCGTCGGAAGTGTCTAGGACGCCGTTATAAGTTTGATCAGTGACAAATCTTTTAGTCCTTTCCTTCCTGAATTCAGCGTCATTCAGAGGTCCCTGCAGGCATATAAATAAATCATTACAAATAAACATTAATTTAGAATCGTCATAATTGTAAGTGTCAAAGCCAAATGTCAAATGTTGAACCTATCTAAATATGAACTCTTAAGCCGAATGTACATATTAGTATTTACTCACTAACTCAGGTTGTACGTAATAAAAATAGTCAAAATTCGACTGTCCATTTTTCAATCCCAGTAGCAGGTAATCACTCAAACAGGTAAATCCCTGTTAAATTCACCACTTAGTGTTTTATCAGTCTGAGGGAATCGAACCATCCACGCAGTGAAATTATGCAAGATGTTAATTGGTTATCCCAAAGAAATTATAGAAAATCAAAGTCTTGACGGAAGAGATTGTATTGAATTGATTAAAAAAATTCGGTAGTGTATGTTATCAATATTATTGAAGTAAAATGAAAACCGATGAAAAGTGAATTTGGTTTAACTCATGGTTTGTAAACTTTTATGGGGGAGCCATAGGAACTTCCTCAACTATATTTGTGCAAAAAAAAGGTACTTCTTTGTGCAGACGAGTTTGGAGTTTTCGCAATGATTTGGGATCTCAACTGTTATGAATAACTTTATGACTCGTCCAAGTTCGATATTGGAGTGACTTCCAATATCATATTGGCAATATCTTGCCAATATGATGTCTTATGGTCTATTTCTGCGAGAGAGAAAGCCCCCACCCTGCTATACACGTTCAGAAATCCCCTCATTTTGACGAAAGTTCATCGACCAACTCTCGCTATCTAATCGGCAAATTCTGACTTATCATTGCGAAATCGTTCTGAACTCACCAGTAAGGACGCCTTGTCATTCAATGGAGTCCATAGATTCCCAACCGGATTGATTTCTGTTCTGTGTCGCTCCTGAAAGCAAGAACGGAAATTAAATCATAATTAACGCAGATTCTTTTAAAGATGTTCAATTAAACTCTTACCTGGTACAATGAATCGGGCGGATGTTTAATAGGCAGGCTGGATACAGCTAGCAGAGCTAGCCACAACCGTAATAGGAGCAGGTACATCCCGCCCAATCTTGAAGGCTTAGTACATCGAAGGAATTCTAACACCTACTAATCCTTAATAAACAATGTCAAGACTGAAAATGAAAACCAAATCAGTACAGACACACACACGTAATCATTTTCTGAAATATTTGTTAACTTAATCAACTATGAGGGAATTTCATCCAAACATTTCGCGTTAAAAGTTTCCATATTGAAGTGAAACTCTGAAAACAAATCAAAAAATTATGCGATGTCTGTTGCGTGAGTGTAACACTAAATTCAAAAAATTAAGACAATCGTTATATATATTGACTTTATTTAAAAATAACCAATCATTTTACAATGTCTAAAAGAAATCTAACAGTCCCGGCTACAAAAAGAAAAAAAAAATCCGGAACACAATGTATTCATAACATATGGCAAGTCTCGGTCGCCATTTTGGTGTCGCACGGGTCTTAAACTTTAACTTTAATTGGAAATATTAACACAACACGGTTTAATCATGAGTGACGTTTACGCTAATTTATTCAATAGCTCAAAAAATAAAAATATGGTTAAGATAATACTAAATTTAAAACAACAAGAATATTTCACTTACATCATTTCCTAATATTCGACTCCGGTAATCCGACTTGATTGGAAACAAGCGACACGTTTATAGTACACCGACATTCGAGAAAATAAACTAAAATAATCAACACTTTCCACAGACACAATTTTTAAATATTTCTATCGCAAATTAAAATAAATATATTTCCTGATGATGATAATTAATTAACTTTATTTAAAGTATATGCATATTTTGTGGATGGTTAATAGAATAATTGTAACGCCAAATTAGGCGAGATAACGCAGTTAATTAATTATAATTCTTAGTTACGCAATGCTACCGAAATATGAATATAGGGATCTGACTGGCTATGGAAGGAATCAGGAAATAAAACAGAAAGAGTAAGGAAATTAATGTGAGAAGTGCGCTATCTTCGTTATCTGACCACATGCATATTATGTATAGCGACTTCGAGCGCCAGCCGTAAAGGCGAGTTCCAATCAACCCGGAAACCATAAAGGATTGTTTATGTTGGTTTATAATACTATAAATGGTCCGCTCATTATATATAATTATTTGATACGAACGAATTTCGGACGCATGTCAAACCCACAGCCAAGAGAGATCACACGGAAGCTCTTAGAATTTTAAAGTATACGATTCGAGAGATATCTTTGCGGTTTCGGATGATAGGAGCAGCGGGATTCAGGCTACACAGAATTGATAGTCTGGAAACCAATTATTCAATATAACTATAATTAGGAAACTATATTCATAGTCCAATTCAAATGTTTGGAATTATTCGGAAGCCGTCGGGCAGAATTAAAATATTTACAAATACTGTGTCGGTCATAATTATTTCCTTACTCCTTGCAGGCAATCCCAGCGCGAAAATATTTAATGTATGCACGTATGTTTATAATGAGAATTAAATTTGGATTCCACAGAAGTCTTGATCCAAATTAAGCACAAATCAACTGAATAGAGTCGGAAATAATTTTAAAAAAATTCCGCCGATAGTGTATACTTGTTTCTCACTATCTATTAATAAATGTCTATCTATTATTAAATAAATTGATCAACGGCATAGTATAACCACAATGGTAAATTCATGTGAGCGGGGTAGAAAGTTATGAACCACCCAGTACTCAAAGATGGACAATGGACGCACAAATGACTTATTCGGTGGTTACTTAGTTTCATTTTTATGTATGTATTGCAACTACCAAAATTTCTGTACACAATATTCCAAAGCGATGCGAGGCTCAAAGCTATATGTTAATTAGCAAGGGATGGTCTCAAATATCGCAGTGGTCAATGTGGCTTGAAGGAAGAAAATGATTCAACGTTGGTATTTTCATTTTCAAGTGAAGAAATTGAGAATTGAGCCATGGAATGAGCTCGCTGGTCAAAATGTTCCAAATCAAGATGACTACATATGCCCTTCTATATTATGGTTATGTCCCAAAAGCACGCCGATAACGATGGAGTATTAGATCGCCTTACTCGAAACAATTATTAATTTGTTTCGGAAATATTCTGTTTAGTTGCTAACTCTTAAGTAGGTTGATTGTATTATTTTTATTCTGCAGCAATTATTTCAAACACTTTGAAATGGTACAAAATTGGTACATGAACTAGAGGTGAATTACAGATAGTTGTTCTTAGTAAAATCAACTTCGGAGTTTATTACAATTTTCGATTCAAGTGATTCAAGGAGACATTTATTCTAAAATGACAATTTATTTTCTTAGACTTAAGATGTCGTGTGTCATGTACACTGTTAAGAGCTATTTGTACTGAAGCTTTTCCCTACTTGATTAATTCTTCCAAAAATATACTTGTGAAAAAACAAATATCTCTAGATCTAATCTATACAACAAAATATTTACAAAATTAGTGTCACTTACTGGTCCGTGTTACTCCATTCACAATTACTTTAGGTTAGAATATTATACCAATAAAATTCCAAGGTCCAAGGATCCTGTCTGCCCGTCGCACCGTCCTTCCTCTCACTATGCCCCAGCCTTTGCAGTGAAAGCGGAATCGGCTTCTACTGCTCTCCTAGGTTCTCGAACTACTGGTATTCTTTGTGTCACAAATAGAATCTCAGCATTCTGTAAAATGACCCTTTGGTTTTGTTTTAGTTTCAGCATGGCTATGCGACTCTAAACCAGGTGCATGATGAGCTGCAGTTTCATGGCCTGCAGGGTGTCCAGGTGAGGCGGCGTGTAATTTTGCCGCTGCTGCCACCGCAAGGACATTAGCAGTATCGTGCAAGGCTGGGTGTGGATGGGCTCCGGCCGGATGTACTGCTGCTTGACCTGCATGGTGACCAGTATCGGCAAGGGAATGAGTCCTTCCGACATCTTGCAGACGAGGGTGCGGTTTGGCCGCTACAAGAACGTTGGCCGCATCGTGAAGCACTGGGTGTGGGTGACCTGCGACCGCTGCTGCCGCGGCTTGACCTACACGATGACCAATATCCGAAACGGAATGAGATCTGCCGACGTCCATGAGATGTGGATGTGGTTTGGCTGCTACGAGAACGTTGGCGGCGTCATGAAGCGCGGGGTGTGGGTGACCTGCGACCGCTGTTGCCGCAGCTTGACCTATGCGATGACCAATATTAGAAACGGAGTGAGACCTGCCGACGTCTTCGAGATGAGGATGTGGTTTAGCCGGCACAAGGACGTTGGCAGCGTCGTGAAGCACTGGGTGGGGGTGTGCCGCTCCCAATGCAGCTTGACCTGCATGGTGACCACTATCGCCGAGTGAATGAGTCCTCCCAACATCTTCAAGGTGAGGGTGCGGTTTGGTGCTACAAGAACATTAGTGGTATCGTGAAGCAGTGGGTGTGGATGTGCAGCGACGGAGTGTACCGCTGCGGACGCAGCTTGACCTACGCGGTGGCCAATATCAGCGATCGAGTGAGACGTCCCAACGTCTTGAAGATGAGGATGCGGTTTGGATGCTACGAGAACATTACCAGTATCGTGAAGTACTGGATGTGGATGGGAAGCGACGGAATGTGCCGCTGCAGACGCAGCTTGACCTATACGGTGGCCAATATCAGCGATCGAGTGAGACCTCCCGACGTCTTGAAGGTTAGGATGTGGCTTGTCAGCTACAATAACATTTGCAGTATCGTGAAGCAGAGGGTGAGGATGGGTTGTAGCAGTATGGTCAATCGGATGTGGTTGAGTCACATGACCTCCAACTTCAAGGATTGGGTGAGCTCGAGGCACCACCGGATGCAGTGCTTGGTCAGTTGGACGAGGCACATGATCCACTGGAAGTGAAAGTGCGGCAACCCCAGTGTGGTATGTGGCGGCACATTATCGATATGTGCTTCTTGACCGATACCTGCGACCGGGTGGGCCGAAGTTGAGCTTACAGGTAGGTCCTGCTTCAATTCCGGCTTCACAAGTACAGGGAGGCTAGTGGTATCTGGCGCTGATGGGTCAGTTTTGGCAGCTGTATCTCGAGATATAACGATTGGTTCCAAGGATGCTGTGTCTTCAACTTTAGATGGCGGTGGAGCAGATTCTTCCTGACTTGGTAATGAATGCGTTGTTTCAGTGATTGGTTCAGGTGGTTTTATACTATCGGCCACTGTTTCGGGTGGCGGAAGTGCTTCAGCGTTTGGTCCAGTCGGTTTTGTACCATCGGCCACTGCTTCGAGCGGCTGAGGTGTTTCAGTGATTGGTTCAGGTGGTTTTATATTATCGGCCACCGTTTCGGGTGATTGGAGTGGCCCACGCTCAAAGGATTGTGATTTTGTTTCAGTCACAGAATCTGATGGTACAGGTCCACTGATCACAGGTGAATTACTGACTTGCTCAGGCGGTTTAACTTCACTTGGTGGTTTGAGTTTTTCACTTGGTGGTTTAAATTTTTCACTTGGTGGTATAAATACTTCCGTCCGTGTCCGTGGCTCGATTTCTGCCAACGGCAAAATTTCAGGTGGCATCAATTCGCTGGGTGGTTCAATTTTAGGCTTTTTTAATTCTTCAGTAGGTGGTTCGATTTCTGGCAATGGTACAAGTTCAGATGGTTTCAATTCAGTGGGTGGTTCAATTTCAGGCTTTTTCAATTCCTCAATAGGCGATTTGATTTCTGAAGACGGTACAAGTTCAGATGGTTTCAATACAGTGGGTGGTTCAATTTCAGGCTTTTTCAATTCCTCAACAGGCGATTTGATTTCTGAAAACGGTACAAGTTCAGGTGGTTTCAATTGAGTCGATGGTACAATTTCAGGTTTCCTCAATTCTTCAGCTGCTGGTTCAATTTGAGGTAGTTTCGATCCTTCGGTGGGTGGTTCAATTTCAAGTTTTTTCAGTACTTCAGTGGGTTGTTCGATATCTGGCGAAGGTACAAGTTCAGGTGGTTTCAATCCAGTTGATGGCACAATTTTATGTGGTTTCAATTGTTCAGCGGGTGGTTCGATCTCTGAAACTGGTGCAATTTCGGGTGGTTTCAATTCAGTGGGTGATACAATTTCAGGTTTTTTCAATTCTTGAGTGTGAGGTTTGATTTCTGACAATGGTGCAGTTTCAGGTGGTATTTCGGGATGTTTCAGTTCTTCGGTAGGTGGTTCGATTTCTGAAGACTGTACAACTTCGGGTGGTTTTAATTCCGTGGATGCTACAATTTCGAGTTTCTTCAATTTTTCAGCGGATGGTTCAATTTCAGGCTCTTTCAATACTTCAGTAGGTGGTTCAATTACGGCAAGCGGTTCTATTACAAATGGTTTCAATTCTTCAATGGGCGGTCCAATTACAGACGCTGGTGCAATTCCAGGTGGGTTCAATTGAGTGGGCAGTACAATTTCAAGTTTCTTTAATTCTTCAGCGGGTGGTTCAATTTCAGGCATTTTCAATCCTGCAGTAGGTTCAATTACGGCGACCGGTTCTATTTCAGGTGGTTTCAATTCTTCGATTGGTGGGTCAATTACCACGACTGGTTCAATTTCAGGTGGTTTCAATTCTTCGAATTTTTTGATTGGTGGGTTAATTACCACGACTGGTTCAATTTCAGGTGGTTTCAATTCTGGAATGGGTGGTCCAATTACAGACGCTGGTGCAATTTCAGGTGGTTTCAATTGAGTGGGCAGTACAATTTCAAGTTTCTTTAATTCTTCAGCGGGTGGTTCAATTTCAGGCATTTTCAATCC
>JAQFYE010006977.1:0-10262 GCA_034694305.1 Protaphorura glebata
TGAGGCCGAATCAAACGTCATCGCGTATTTTTGGGTTGCTTCCCATTTGGCCTAGAGACGTACAACGTAGGTACCATATCTAGTAGTAGGGAAAACCAGTGGAAAAAGCCTCTTTAAAGCAACCACCGGGAGTGCAAGTCCGAGGAATCGAACCCCAGCATAGCGAGACA
Organism: Protaphorura glebata; assembly: GCA_034694305.1. NCBI lineage: Eukaryota > Metazoa > Arthropoda > Collembola > Poduromorpha > Onychiuridae > Protaphorura > Protaphorura glebata. Next base: position 171 of record JAQFYE010006977.1, read on the forward strand.
GAATGGGCCAACCATGCCATCATGCTGCAACGAACTTGCGTATCCAGTACTACAGTATTCGACACCTTTCTAAAATAATCAGCAAACAGCCAAAACTAGCTAATTAATCCATTTCATCCAATGTTAATCGTTTTTACACTACTGTGAAGATTTTGCCCTTAGTACGGAGGAATTTCTCCCACTTTCGCTTTCAGATGCCCTGAAGGGGTAGGAAAGTCGGGTACCACGAGGATATTCAGTACAGTATTCGCCACCTTTCTAAACTAGTCACCAAACACCCAAAACTAGCTAATTAATTCATTTCATTCAATTCGTTTTTACACTATTTTCGTAAGTTTTACCCTTCATATGCATGAGATTTTCTCACTTGTGCTTGTGCCGTAATGAGGTAGAAAAGTCGGGTACCACGAGGTTGTCCAATGAGGGCTAAAATACAATGAGTGTAGTGTGGTGATGGTGTGTAATGAATTCGTCACATTGAGGTGAATTGTGAACCTGTTTAGCAGTGTTGGGCAGTTTCTCTATCGTAGAAGTAGACGATAAGCCACAATTTGGCTAAGAATGTGTAATGTCATCCCACAAGTAGTCTTTATTTAGGAAATTTCGAATTAAAAACACGCTAGCACTATGTGGAATGGATTATTGAATTGATGCCGTTGCGTTGGCATACACATTCATTATCATTTCATCATGGTAGCGTCTAACGAAGGCGGAGAGACATGTAGAATGCCAAAAGCGTTGAAGATTTTTGAACTCAGCCCAATATCCGCAAGGTACGGATGAGTGAACGTTCAAATTTGAAGACAGAACTTTCATCGAGCGAGAACTGTTTTTAAGGATGTGTTTTAAGGATAGAGTTCGGGATTCAAAATAGAGACTCATTCCGTCACCTCACATTACTCTCTTACATCCGTGTTGGGCTGATAATGCTCCTAGTAATGAGGAGTCATTTCCATTTCCTATTCCTTGCCAAGGATCTCAAGCTGAATTCTGAAGCTGAAGCTGAACATCTGAACGTCGTCGTCGTCGGAAACTCACCAATCACCAAGTCCCAAGAACTTGTGAGAACGCACAGCTCGTTAGCGTCCTCCGCGTCACTTTAACGAGCTCTGCTCCGCCTCGTCAAACAAAAATACCACAAATGGTGAAGCTAAGAATCAACGTGACTCGACACTCTCGCTCCACTCCACATACACACGACTATCGCAAGAAGAAAAAAAACGTCAATATTTTAACCCTCTTTTATGTCGCAACTTCTTGAGATTATGGGATCAAGCTCTTTTTTGACACGAGAAAGCGGTAAACAGCAAATGGCGTTGTCAATACAATACCAACAAATTAGCAACAATCGTCTCAGATCTTACTTTCAAAAAATTAACCAATAGTATGCAATTTGATTGCAAATATTTTAAGAAAACGGACAGAAATTTGAGTAATTGAAATCAAATATTTGGTTTATACAAGAATTGCAGAAAATCTTACTTTCGTTTTTTTTTGTTCCGCTGATATATTGATTGACAGCCATTTTCAGTCTACAAACTGAAGATTTAGCCAAGAAAATGTGTAGAAATTTAATGTTTAACGGTATTTGCAGTAAATTGACGAAATCTGAATACTAAAGATTTTTTTTAATGTAGAAATTATAATTCTCATATGTTAAAGATCTCACAATTCACTATGTAAAATGCAGGGTGTCTCAGAAATTCCGTAAAAAACTGGGTGTCTCAGAAGTTTATCAAAAAGTCTTCAGATTTCGTAAGGAAGGCAGGTAGGGACGAGTGTACAGGGTGTACCAAGTAAAAATGCAGTGTTTCACAATTTTTTGAGCAAATTTCGAAGTTTAGTGTCAAAATTCGACTGGGACTGGTGTGGCAAGACATTCTATTCGATCCTTCACAATTCTAAACAAAATGTATAGCTCAACATTGTTTGAAAGACTCCACCCAAATTGGGCACCATTGATTAGGAACCTAACCTAACCTAACAGAACCTTGATTCCTCTAATTTTAGTTCAGTGCTAAACTATACTACATTCTTGCTCCATCTGGCGGTATTGACCTGAATTATTATTTACTAATTAACATAATAAACTGAAAACAAGGATATAAGTTAATATTTGAAATACAATTTGCGTAAATCTATGAAAGACGAGAACCAGACGAAGCATGGGTGACCTGGCACTTGGATGGTGTGCATTTCTGGTTCAGATAAGTTAAGACACGCCGGAGCAGCAGCAACAGCACTCTTGGCACTTTCACAGCTCCCATAAATTTTTAAAACACTGACATATTTTAGCGCCTCATATTTCTCTAGAAAAGTTTGACTATAATTTTGGACGAAGCATTTCTACCGTTGGCATGATGTATGAATAGAGTAGTTTTGATATAGAGAAGCCTATGATAAATGAGTTTTGAGAGTGTGAGCAAACTCATTTTATAGCTCTATTTAGAAGGAAGAACACTATCTTCTTTTCCCAAGTCGTCAACGAGCAAAACTTTGCCAATAATCCTCCGGAGGTTTTTCCTACCACCCCCAACTTGAGAAATGTGATTAACTTCAACGCTCCCGCCACCACACTTTTTACTACTCTCAATTCTCAGTCTTACGTACGCTACACAACTTTACAACTTCCAACACATTTCTATCTTTTTTACATGTTCCAGTCAAATAATGAGATATACATTCTGTTGAACAAAATATAAAAATTGAAATCGACTTTTACACATTTCTAAAAATGGCGACATCTAGCCCGGTTTACCCTAATTCTTCCAGGATTCTTTAATTTTACTAATACAATTAATTTGATATGTAGCTTAGATAATGTGAAATATGCCTTCTGTTGAACAAAATAGAAAAATTGATGGCGACTTTTAGCACATTTCCCAAAAGTGGCGACATCTAGCCCGGATTACCCTAATTGCTCCAGGCTTCTTTAATTTTACTGATACAATTAATTTAATAGCTAGAAATATAGTTTTTTTTTATTCGGTAAATAACTTTTCAGGCTTAATTGTTGTAAACAAACGGACCGTATTTAGTTAACATGACCTATGACCTGAAAATACATAGAAGGATGTGTGACTGGAACATATGAATATAATATGTTAGATGTTAAGATGTGGAGGTAATAAAGTGGGTTGAAGTGGTCTGGAGAGAGCGTGTGGAGAGTGGGCATAGTGTAATACCCGGGTTACTACGTCGGAAGAAGTTTTCGCGGGTAGTCTGCCCGAAAATGAGCCCACAGAACTTGATCCCTTGTGATGATAGCGTCGGTCGCCTCCTAAGTTCCAACTTCTAACAAGCTCTACTTCTACTTTCCGCCATCAAGACTTCTCTCACTTTTTCCTAAATGTATGCAAGCGGAGGTAATAATGAAAGATGTGGAAGTGGAAGTGGAAACTACTCCGCTAGATTACTCTACAAGGTGGTTCATAAATTTTAATAAGTCGTAGCCCTAGCCTTCCTCAGCAACTTTTGTACAGGTGTTACCCCGAAAAGTTCAACCATTTTGACTCTGCGTGCGCCGAGTACACTTTGTGACGTCAGAAAGTGTATTTAGCCTGGATTACTAGCAAAAGTGTCGAAATTTGGGCCGTTGTGGCTGTACTCTTGAAAGGCTGTAGCCGTTGCCCTCCTGAATAACTTTTGTGAATGTTCTACCCCGAAAAGTCTAATCGTTTAGAGGCCAGCAATAAATACATTGGCCAATTACACTTTGTGACGTCATGAATGTGTCAGGATTTCTATGGCCTCACAATGTGCAATTTCACGGCCAAACGGTTAGACTTTTTGGGGTAGAACCTTCACAAAAGTTGTTCATGATGGAAATGGCTACAACGTATCAGAAATATAGCCAAATCTAACCACCTACTTTTTGCTTAAGGACTGTACAGTGTTTTTTTAAATTGTTAGGACGGATATGAATTATGACCCACCCTGTAAATTAAGTTTTGGTAAAATGTGTTTCAAAGTTGCGGAGCTGGTAGAGAGAGTTGAGATAAGATCGGAAGGAGTGGAGTTGTAAAGTTAGCAGTGGTGTTGGTGATGGAAACGCTGGCGTAAATTATCTGCCAAACTGAAATTAGAAACTGTTAATGGATCTCGCATCGACGCCGTGGCTGTGAGCTCACGGTTTTCTTTCCCAGCTAAGCATTCATTCCGACTCCGACTCCGACTTCCACAGACCTCAAGGCACTTCAATTTATCTTTCCTATTTTGTATATGCTAGTCGGCTCCGAAAAGTATTTATGCAACTTTATGTTATGTCTCTTCTCTCCTGTGTACGTGCGTAGTGTCTACGTGTTTGACGTACATGTTGATATTTCAGAAACCATCAACTCCAGATTAGATACGCTCAACGGCAACGGCACCAGCACTCCGGGGAGCTGGGAAGTTAGCCCAAAACTAGAGTCTCAAATACGTTTAGTCGTTCGGACGAATATTTTCTAAGCATTCAAATGCTAGTTTTATTTTCAAAAATTACCAAAATTAAAGTTAAAACTACTGTTATTTTAGCCTGTTCGGTTCAAATTCACGTCCTTGGCTCTTAACCTTGGCTCGTAGACCAGAATTGATATCAACGAGGTGGCTTTTCTCTACAGAAGTTACTCTAGAGGCCTCATCAACCCAAATAATTGAACGAAGGTCTCTGAGGACCAAGTACCGTATAAACATCCAGCCGTACAAGGAATTGGGAAGTGTGCAGACCAGGAATTGAACCGGTGAGCCTCATTCTCTTCCCAAATGGTATATTATCACTGTATTTCGACATAAAATTTAAGATAATAGCTAAAAGGCTCATTTTTTTAATTCAAGATAATAGATAAATGGCTCCTCTTTTATTTGGCCAGTATTTTCTGAATGAACTGTTGTAAACTATAGGACCATTATATCATACTTGACTCATGGACTATACTAAATAGGGGGAAAAATTTGCCCTTCCTTAGCAACTTCTTTGGATTGGACGATCATGCATCGGAATGCGAGACGAATTCGGTTTCCTGGCACTGAATTTCACCGTACTTTTCATGCCATGGCTCCTCCGCTCATAGTATTGATCACCCTCATATTTTTTTGGGGCAGAAAACCCGGGTAAATTTCTGTTGTGGAACTACCCACCCGACCTGAACCACGCATGACCTCTCATCAAATGTAAAGATGAAGGAAAAAGAACCATTGTACCATGGGAATCATATTAAAGTTAATTTATTTTAAAGAATACGGAAAGAGTCCTGAATTCTGCTCACGGTTGTTTTGAAATAATAAATTTATGAACATATTACCAAGAGGAAAGAAAAACTAATTTTCTAAGGAAATATATGTCAGAAGGGAGGGCAGGGCCCGGGAACATTTTTACTTCTACGTATGAGATATAAAGAGAAAGAAAAAAAAAGAAGTCAGCTTTATGTCATTTTCCTTTTGCCAACATTGCATGAGTGTCATCATGTGTATTTCTCAAGGGGGAACAAATGTCATCTGTATATTATGACTTGGATCTACCATATCGCCGGTCCTTAATACTTCTCTTGAATGATGATTCGGATGGAATTTGGTGAAGGGAAAAAAGTAAAAAACTTTTCTTCTTTTCCAGAAAAAAAGGAGAGGAAGGAAGGAAACTCTCAACACAAAATGAAAGTTACCCATCTCTTCAGTGGCGTAAATGGGGGAACCTGAGGGGGTATACAATACTCCCCCGCCTCTTTTTTACGTTTTCGAAATTTCTGTAAGGCATCTGACTTCTCAACATTAAAATTTGGCATGCATTTTAACTCTTTTCAACTTTCACAGAGTTCTCAAAAGTTTCATCAAATCCGAATCGGTGATACAAACCATCACACCCATTGATGTGTGGTCTAAAGCGGTTGAAAATATGAAGACATTCACTAAACGCCGCCTTTGGAAGCGGAACTTTCGAAATGTTTACCAAATTAAACCTCAGGATTTTTCGAAGATAGGCCAAAAAAAAAGTGCCACATTTGTGCACGAAAATATTTTCGGTTCCCACTCAGAGGATGCCAATATATTGAGAAAATTGGACGTCGGGTCAAGAACCCCGTATGCAGGTCTGCCAGGCCCGTTGTGAGTAAATTGAAAACTTCGAAGTTCCCGAGCACCCCCCTGCTTGTTTTGGAAATAGACGCCAGTAGCTATGGCAATAGTCCTAAAATATGAGGATTGCTCGCAGTGCTTGAAACTATCTTAGTTTCTTGGGTTGAGTGAAAGGTCTGGAAGAGAAAGTCAAAGTCAGGCATCAATATTTCATTGGGCTAAAAGGTTAGCAAGTTCTCACTTTGGTGAAAGAGGATAGAATTCCTTGATACAGAGCCTTGGTGATCGTTTCTTGAGTATAAATTTTTAGTGTGAGAACAGTGAGGAATGGGCAGAGTTGAACTTTCCTTCCATTCCAACTCCAGCCTGAAGTTCCAAAAAACTCCAAAGCTCACTTTTCAAATCCAACACCTCGTCCACTTCTACCATTAGTTATCTAACAACTTTCCCACCTTTCTCAAATGTAACACTTTATTGATTTTCTAGTCACGCCGTATCAACCCTCTTATTTATTAGCCATCTAATACATTACGCTTTCTGCCCAACAACATCTTCACTTCTACTTTCTGTCCTCGATAGTATAGTGGTAAGTATCCCCGCTGTCACGTGGGAGCAGGGGTTCGATTCTCCGTCACGGAGGAGATTCAGTTTGTAATATCTGTACATTACATTTCTTGCCCAACGTCTTCAATCTTCACTTCTACTTTGAATTACACAATTTTATATTTATCCTCGATAGTACAGTAGTAAGTATCCCCGTTTGTCTTCTGGGAGGAGGGGTTCAATTCCACGTTGCGAGAGCTTAAAATATTTGGAGCTAATTCATGTGCAGGGTGGTTCGTAACCTTGGTCCCCCTCGGCAGCCCAATCTGGGGTAGTCGGACAAAAATTGAGACACGCATTTTGTAGAGAATCTTAAGTGGGATCTAAGAAGCTACTCCACTTGAAAATCCGACCAGCGGCGCTGACGAGCGTTTAAATAAGAAACGACACGAAAAGACCACAAAAAGTCGTCTCTTTATTACGAAAACATGCCCAAAATGTTTGTTTGCAAAAATTTTCGATGCCAACATTTTTGCTATAATTTTATGCAATTTTAAATTTTATGCAATTTTAAATTTTGTTGGAATGGTTTGGAGAAAGTCGATTTTTCGCTGGCAATGCATTTGAAAGAAAATCTGATTTTTTTTACCAAAATGCCATGTCCATTTAATATCTTTCAGAAGGACCATGAAACCCTTTTTCCTAATTACTGAGCTTAACAAAACGCTTGGTCCACACGAAAGCAAATCGAATCCCTTAAACCCAAAATCTTAACAACAAACAAGCGGTAGTGAATGACCATGGCCTGAGGCAGGGAACCAAATATTAATCCCAACTCCTATTACGTACATGCATTGTTATTGTTACCCTAATTTTTAATCTCACGTAATCTCCTGTCTGTCCCTCAAGGGTCAATGGCATCACCATCAAGGGTGTAGAAAATATCAAGCCAACAGTAGCCCAGTCAAATAAAACTGATTTTAATTGAATGCACAGAAGCCTATTATGCGGTTCGCCTGGAGAGTTATTCTTCCACTCCATCTCCGGTCTTTTAAATATTTTCAAATTGAAAAAAGTGTAAAAAAAAAAAAGAAGAAGAGAAGTGTTGTTTGTACACCCTACATGAATTTTTTTGATTCCAAGCAATGCAATGGGAAGAGCAAAATGAAACCTCATATATCATTGAATACTGCGCTGTGCTGGGTTCAGTTCACGTACGTAAGACCAGGCGCTGCGCTAAGTAAGCAGCCATGTCCACCTTTATCATAATCACAATTTCTATAATTCATTTTCATCTTTGATTCCATCACTCCATTTTACAAGGAAACCAATTCACATGTTAAATGTTGAAAGACACTTTATTGTTAGAAAAACCGGTCCGAATGTTGACAACAGTTCAAACTAAAATATTTCACTATAATGAAAGCAATGAAATGACTACCATTCAAAATTGGGTCGTTTCAAGTGACCCGGTCACGAATATGAAGATTTTGTCGGCAAATATGACCTCGTATTTCTGGTTGAGACTTGGTATCATCGATTTTGGCCTAAGGAAGGTACCCTTAGTGGTAGGGACAAACAGTAATGCAGAGAATAAGTGTTCGTTTGACCTAGAATGGTATGTACCCCTAGTAGTAGGGGAATTTATCATTGCAGCAGAGAATACACCTAATGTGTTAATTTGACGACCTAGGGTAGGGTACCCATAGTAGTAGGGAGAAATGCCAGTGCAGTGGAGAGAAAACTTCTCTACTATCCATTTGGCATAGGCAAGGTACCCTTAGTAGTAGGAAGAAATTGAGAACCCAATCTCTGAAGTAGCCAGCATAATAATATACATTGTTAGTCCGTCGATGTGGAATCCTCACAAGAGCGAACTGTTAAGGGGCTGCGTTGATGCCTATATCACGATAAATTCTGAGAGTTTAGATGTATACTACTTGGTCCAACTTTTCAAGAGTTAACTATTGCAAACAAGCGGACTGTCTAAATGTTAGTTTTACATGAGAAATGGTTTCCTTGTGAGATGAGAGAAGAAAACGGGGTGTCCTGGAAGCTGGGAACTGAGGCTGGAAGCTTGAATTTGTTTCATTCATTCATTTGTCCCTCCAGAATTCATCATCATCAAGGATGATAAGATAACCCATAAATGCATCATTTAGACGCTACCCCACGCTGGGCCCTGGTTCTTGAAGGGCCAGTTCTTGTATTTGTGGCGACGGGGCTGTCAAAAGGGGTAGAAGCGAGAATGTCTGTCAAATTAGCATGCAGAAAGCGAGAAGTCGACAAAAATTCTGGAGGTGGATCATGAGGGACGATAAGGAAGGAAGTCAAAGCCAAAGAAAAGAAAAGCGAAGTCAGAGTCACAAGTCCCATGAAATAAATGATTCGAGCGGAATAAAAAATGGCCGCTTCGTCGTCGTAACACTTACACTTACACTTAGACGCCGTGCGAGAGGATAATTTGTGGGAATGACATTATGGCGGGGGCCGCTCATGCAAATGCCAAGAAAATCTCGTGAATACTTAAAGGGATGACTACGGCGGGTGGCGGGAATTGTTTGAATAATGTAAACCCCTCCAATTCCATTCGAGACGTGTGTAAACCTATTAATATTTAGGTAGGTGACGCTTCTAGGAGTCTAATCATGGGAAATGGGGTCGACAGGCTGGTAGTCAAGAATTACACGGATCCACATGACATTTACAGTTTACACCACAGCGTCGAGTTGATTTGATTACAAGCTCTCGTCCTTGTAAGTGCAAAACTTATAGACAACTTTTCTACTAGGTAAGCTCATACTGTCCAGACACAAAAAGTCGCCATACTATTAGTATCACCAGGATTGAAATATCAAACTCGATTTTATTTAGACAGTATGAGCTTACCTAGTAAAAAAACGCTGTCGAGTTACGTTGTAAATGTGGTATCATCTGTTCGGCGGTCGAATGATTTGGTTTTAGGTTGGTTAGGTTACCCGTGTAAGTTTGATGGGTGACATGACATTTAGAATTAGGATGTGTGTGTGCATTATGTATGAAATGGAAGCGTATGGCCGATGTGGTGGGTAGCAATACCAGTCACTAGCATATTCTAGTGCACACTACTAATTCCTAGGAGAGTCAAGGAAAATGTTGATGATGTGAAACTTTGGGGTCGACGTGGATTCAATTATTCAAATTTTGTAGAGAATCCCTCAAACTACGTACGGAAAGACTCGTATTATGGTCTGGACTGGCGACTGAATTCAAAGTAGGCCCAGTAGCTCAGCAAAAATATGCGGTTTATTTCATTTTATTAGAAAGTTTCAATAAAATGTACGTAAGAATGTGAAAATGCACATAATTCGACCAGTTTCCCACAAGTCGAGACCATCGAGATATATCAAATCAAAATCTTAAAAACAAGTTATTTTGAATTTTTAAAATCTTCTGTAATGCATTTAATGGGCATCTCTCAACATTGACGCGAAATGAAAAACGCCGGAAACAGCATGCATT
>JAQFYE010006978.1:0-10261 GCA_034694305.1 Protaphorura glebata
AGTGGTAAAACACTCCTTATTATTTCGCTATGGTTAAGTTTGGATTCACTCGAACCCACAATTCATGTATATCGCAAGTCGAAGGGTACAAGATATTTCATTACATTGGCGTTTCCCCAACCACTCTGTGCATATTCCCTAGTTTAGGTAGAAATCAATCGAAAACTCGTATCGACGTTGCGGCGAATGTCAATAACCGACGCGTGTACTACTTTTTAAATATAATGTGTCTCCTAATTCCATAACATGATTGAGAGTATAATAAATTTTACTGCACATTTCTCCAGTGCATCTTTCTTCAAATACTTAATTCACTTTTATGAGTAATCCGAAAAACATTCCCACCCGAAATACTCTGTCATCCTTATAATTGTACCATCCGATTAGGTATATGTTGTGACGTCATCTTAAATCAATGTACGTAGTGTTGAACGTAATGAGAGGCTGTATCGTACGTCAAACGGGAAAGAATCAGGTAGCAAGCACATAATGCGTTTATATTTTTCTCAACTTAATAATAAAAGTGAAGCCAACCTATAATTAAAAGATTACAAATCTGTCTGAGTGGGTTTTGATTTTAAGGGTGTGCTTGTGCTTATGTCAAAAATAAATTAATTGAATATTTTAAATAAAGTTATGTAATGTGGTGAATCTCCCTCGTGGAAATAGACGATATGCCATGATTTGACTCAGAATGTGTGAAATTATATTAATGTAGTTTATGCTCCTGTTCTTTGACATTTCCACCTTAAACCGTACTTATATTAATTTACCACCCTGTAAGTCATTCTATCAAAAATTACCTCATTATAAACAAATATTATAATGACATACATAGATTTACTGGCACAGATTCAAAAGGAAGAGTGAATAAAATGATTCCTTATCAACCTTATCATAGCTAAAAATGCCCATCCTTCAGACTTCCTTAATTATATTTTGACCAGATGAAGATTTGTAAAAGTGGTTTTTTGACATTTGAGTCATCTCTGAATGTTTCAATCCACATAAAATACCCACAGACTTTGTTTTATGTACAAGACTATAAAGATAAATGTTGGAAAAGACATAAATCCACTCTCACCACATGTTTTTGTCAAATCTTGTATAATTAAATAAAATCATGCTTTGAATTTGGAAACTGTGTGGATACCTATAAATACATGATTTTCCTTCATGGTAAAAAGGCAATGTCAAGGTCTCAACCTAATGTAGAGTCATAAATTACAATAGATAATACTAAAGTGAACTTGACTCAGAAACTTGTTTCCTTAAACTTGAAAATTTATGCATGCAACTAAAGTGCAGAGGACAGATGGGTTTATAATTTTATTCCAAATTCTAGTTTAATATTAATTAAGAGCAGTCAGGGACACGCGAAACACTTCAGATTTATTTGTTCACATTCTTCCAATCTTGAATCATCAACCACTATTATATGTACTTATTAATGGAAATTCAACCTTATTTTGACAAGTATTAATTATATAATTAAAATGCATATGCACTTCAAAATTGTTGATTCATTTTAAGGTGACACTTTGTCATTTGTATCAGTCTGTCAAATTATTGACTCCCCAGACTCAAGCAATACATGAAATTTAGGTTCAAATATAAATAAATTTATTTTTCCAAGAATTTTAAACAGTTTTGGTAGGATTATTAATACTGATACGCTTTCTACTGCTAAGGGTACCTGCTTCCTTCCGCAAGGACGGGTTTGTCTTGATAATTCATTATACAGGGTGTTTACAAAAGCAGGCACATTTGTTTGTTAGATCTTATGGCGTGGTGACAAAGATTTATGTCACAGTCAAGTTAAAATTTCTCCGGTATTTAATTTATAAACTTAAATTTTATGTGATGACCAATTTTATAATTTGGGTTTCTCAAAATTGTAAATTGTGTACGTTATTAGGCTGATAAAATTAATGCTGAAGAAATCTTAGCTCGACTGTAACATAAAATTTTTGAAACCACGCTAAAATATCCAACAAACAAATGTGCGTCTTTTCGTAAACACTCTGTAGTATTACATAAACTGACATCGATAATGCTCGCTATAATTTATACACTGTAATAAAATGTGCGTGTGCCAATCACTTTGGTTTTTGTCTACCCGTGTTGCCAGTATCCTAATTAAGAACTTATTGAATGGGACTGGTCCTCTCGTATTCTCATTCTACGAAATCAAATGCGGTTGTCTCAGGCGGTCGGCCTTGTTTGTGTGTCTCACCAAATCAAAATTCAGATAAAATGGTATACAGTGCGGCTCAAAAGCTAGGACAAGGTAGTTCAACGTTCAACCATTAGAATCCCATCCGTCTCCCCAGTTTATAACCTAAATGACACGTAACAACTATTGTGGTGTCGAGACTCGGGACTTAACGACCCAGGTAAAAAGTTTCAGCCCTCTGTGATAACCCAAATAAGGTATTAATTTTTATGATTGAAAAAGTGTGTAATATTTGCGTAAATAGGGGTTAACAGTTATGAACCACCATGTAACTTCCACTTAATCGTTCTCCGAATTATGTATATAGATTTGACCTTATTTAACCGCACGCATCCCGCATTCTAAGAAGGACCCGCTCATTCATATTGGACTTTACATTTATTGAGTACGCCCGTATCAGTAGGGTTGAGGCAGCCGAAACATTCACTTTATTTTTATAAACACTCATTAATTGAGGGAAATAATTAGCGATTTTAAAGGAATGAGTCCTTCTTTAACAAACCCTATTGTTTCTCGGCGAATTGTGTTCAGACCAGTGGATTATATTGACGACGGTGACAAAATCATCGAGCACTTGAGGGATTCCTTCCTCAGAGGCTCACCTTCACGCAAATATTCTGCATCTGTTCAGGAGGAGGAGTCAGAACTTTTTAACATCAAAAATAGATATTTGCCGCAGAACTTGAGCATTGTCGCCATTGATGAGGAAACTAACGAGGTAAATTAATTTATTACCTTAAGATAGGCTAATATGTCCTACTTTGGTGCCCAGCTCCTTAACTCAAGAGCGTGTGAATTTTGAGGCCCGCCCACGAATGGTGGAGGAGACCAATCGGGACACTTGTGCAAAGTGGGGCATATTACCCAACTTTACCCTATGTATCCATGTAACGTGTGTTTTAACTTTTGTGTATGAATAATTAGGTCGCAGGGGTTCGAGTGGTGATTGCTGGACCCTATAACATGGAATTGGCGAAGTTAGAAGAACAAGAAGGTTGCTATAAAATTTTGAGAATGAAACAGCTATTAGTGAAACGAGCATCCGCTACTATCACGGACTATGACGATATGAATATGGAAAGAGAATGCTCTGGGTTGCTTGTCTCCGTTGCACCGAAATACAGAGGTTGTGGGATCGCAAAGGAACTTTATATCCTGAATAATAATTTCCTGAGAGATCAAGGCTTCCAAGTTGTCAAATCATTCTTTTCAAGTCCAATAGCAAGGAAAATGGCATTCGGTCTGGGATATGAAGAATTGTCTCGAGTTTATTTTGAAGAAATGATTGGATCTGACGGCATCCCGGAATTTGCGAATGCGGACGAAGGAACATTCATGAATCATATGGCAAAAAAATTGTAATGAAAAATTGAATTAACATTTAGGTTTTTAAGAATTAAGACAAGGATTTTGTATTCTCTTCCACTCCCTCATTTCCGGTTGAATTTTGTATATTTCCTAGGTCTGTCTTTACTCGAATGGCCAAAATATCTTGGTGACCTTCTTATACAGGGTATACCGAAGAATAAGCGGCCAATTGTTTGTCCTTTTATTCGCATGGATACAAGAATTTATTTTATGGTCACTACAAAATTCAAATCCACACGGATATGAATCAAGGCCTTCCGTGTCACTGGCCATAACATAACTTTTTGTATCCATGCGATAATATTAACAAACAATTGGTCTCTTTTTTTCGGGAATAAGTTTCGACATTTTGAAATGTATTAGGGGTCGTGGTCACTATGGGTTATGGCCGTTAATTCAATCTGATCCTAGTGGATTCGGGGGAGGCAGAATCCATGCTTGACTTGTCAAATTGTCTAAAATTTGGTGACTCTTCTCTATATGCAGTAAATATAATTGTATGTGTAGTTTTTATTATTAATACCAGAGACGTTAATATTCGGAAAATGTTAATTTGCCTATCAGCTACCCAACTTAACTCGCCCGTCAAATTTTAGGATCATTGAATTTTCTTCGCATTTGTAAATAACTCAAGGTGTGTGACTTCAACCTTAGCATGCCTCTCTTCCGAAAGGATATTGATTTTGCGTAATGAGTTTGAATTTATAGTGATATCAATTCTGCGGTTATAACTTTCTTCTTCAAGGATACACAGCAACGGCGAATTGTTTCTTTTTTTTATCATCCTCACCGCAGCGGCAGGCAACTGGTATGAACCGGAATTAAATCAAAGTTACACACATGAAATTCAATATTTGAAATCAGAATCAATTTCTATACACGCGGCGCCACGACCAGACGCCAAGATATATATATATATATATATTTTACTCCGGGGGTTCGATTCCTCGTGCAGACGATGTATTTATGATTAAGGAAATCAATTTTCCAGCTTTAAGGGAGCACGCTTTGCACCTTAAGCTCACCACTACCGTACAAACGAATATTACGTTTTAAAATTTGAAAAATTATTTTTTTGAAGAAAACGAAACACTAGTAACCCCGGATTCCTTTCACGAAGCTTCAGTGAAAATTTTTAGAAGAATTCATTTGAGAATGTCTTAGATAAATCTACACGTGTCAAAAAGTCTCATTAGAGTCTCATTGTTATAGGCATGGGCAGTAAATCGAGACTTATTGACACGGGTCGATTTATCTAAGACATCCTCAAATGGATTCTTCTAAAAATTTCACTGAAGCTTCGTGAAAGAAACCCGGGGGGAATAGTATTTCGTTTTCTTCGAAAAAATAATTTCTCAAATTTTAAAACTAAATATTAGTTTGTACGGTAGTGGTGAGCTTAAGGTTCAAAGCGTGCACCCTTAATGATATTCAAATGCATACTTTGTCTGGAAAAACCAAAATATGAAAGAAAAAAAATGTAGAGAATGTAATGGTAAAACGTTAGAAAACTGAACAGGGCCTGAGCTGACTTAAGTTTTTCGGATAGTTCAACGTTTCGATTTTGATGTTTGTGTTGTGTGAGCTATGGAATTGATGACTTAAATATACATCCAATCCAATCCAAGTCTTCCAAATTTTGATAGTGTTAATTCCTTCATAATATGAAAGTGGGGTCGGCCTAAGAGCCTAATTTGCCTAATGCATGGACAGCTACAGAATCAGAAATTCCTAATCCCGAATACTTATTGAATTTACTCTGGACTCATTTTTGTGGCGCTACAGATCGTGATGACTCGAAGAGAATCTCGCAACAGGGCATAAAGGCCACGAAAGACGCAGATTTTCTTGGATTAACAAAGAAATGACCTGAAAAGCTTATGGTGTTACCGAGCGGGGCGGATTCTGAGACAACCTTCTGGACCCAAAAAAACAAACATAATTGGCACTCAAAATTAAGTCTGGCCACGCACCGACAAAACCATAATGGTATGGTATGGAGAGTAGTAAGTATTTTTCTGCAAGCACGGAGAACTAAATTGCGGCAGACTTTACACTATAATCGCTCTAATCACACTTTCGCCACATTGTGTGAAACCACAAGAGTATGATTTTTCACTTGTCAGTAAACTCTAGTTTGGCATTTGCTGATATCCAGGCTTCAGAGGAAGGGTTGACTCGACTTTTAAAATACAAGGTCACTAGAGGACTACGTAGAAAATTAAACCTGATCCAATATCAGGAGGATCTGTATGCTTGATATTTTGTTAGAAAATACTGAAACAAGTCATTTAAATTAATGAAATAAATTGGTTTATTATGTAATTGATTACAAAAATTATAATTAGTGTTTATTTGGTTTCCCGACGGTTTGAATATTTTGAGGTAATTATTTATCATCTGTATCATTGACCAACTTTTGAGTACACATCTTGATTACATTCCGTTGATCGATGATGACCTAATTATTGTCCAATTGTCTGAACTAGTTTCAACTTTATGATTGACCCATTCTATGTAATATTATTAGAGAAACTCCTTCAATTTGAGTCGAATGGTATTCAAACGTGCAGATGACATAAAAGATGGAGAATGAATTGTCCAGCATTTGAAAGAAAGTTTTTACAAAGATGCACCCTCGCACAAATACCACGGCAAATACCAAGAGGAGGAGAAGGTAGAACTAGATTAGACTACAAAAAATAGATATTTGACACAGAATTTAATCATTGTTGTCATTGTTTCGGAAAGAAATGAGGTAATTCAATTCTACTGTAATCGTCATTCCATCACTAGGTGGTTTGACAACTTTCTTACCATATTAGCTCAAGCTGTCCAAAGAAAAGAAAATAAAGTGAAAAGAGATTTTTAAACATTTGGGCCCCAAATTTCCTAACAAATGTAAATCTTACATTCTTCCCTGCATTACTTGGAAACCAAATGAAAAATAATTAATACGAACCGCACTGTTCCTTATGTAATTTTGATTAGATTGCAGATGTTCGCATTGTGATTGGCGGGGCACTGACTCTGGAGTTGGAAGTTGGAAGGACGAAAAAATTTGGCAAATTTTGACAAATTTTTTAAACTAAAAAAGCTTTCGATATAAAACGGGGATTTGGGACTGAAAAGTACCAGAAATACCAAATTGGGAAAAAATGTTCCGGATTAATTGCATCATTTACACCAAAATATAGAAATTATGGGATCGCTAATGAACTGTACATCCAGAGTCATAGTTTAGGAAGAGATCAAGGTTTTGAAGTCATCAAATCATTCTCCTGAAGTCCAATCACGAGGAAAATTGCATTAGGATTGGGATACGAAGAATTAATTTGAGTTTATTTTGATGAGTTGACAGGAGCTGATGGACTTCCAGATTTCAAGTTCGCTGAGTCAGTGACTTTCATGAATCACATGACCCTCAAATTGTAAATTAAAGTCGATTTATCTATTTCAAAGAAAAATTCATTACAAGGTCTTTCAAAAAATGGTCCAGATTTTTTGACAGTTCTTTTTGGCGTAGTTGAAAGAATTTATGTTACGGTCAATAGGGAGAACTAATGTTTTAATTTTACCATTTTTTTTTAAATAAAATGGAATAGGTAATGCCAATTTATTTGTGTACTTTTATTTATTTTTTAATTGCAAAAAAATTAAATATTTACATTTATTATAATTTTAGAGACTTGTAACACATGAACGATCCGACCTTTGCGTATTTAAAATCAGGAGTACCATCAGATCCAATCATTTCTTCAAAATAAACTCGAGATAATTCCTCGTATCCCAATCGGTTTGTTATATTCATTGCGATTTGACTTGAGACAAATGGTTTGATGACTGTGAAACCATATGTTTTTAACAATACATGACTCTTAACATAAATTTCTTCTGCAATCCCACGATTTCTGTATTTCGGTGAAACAGACACCAAGGATCCAATGCATTCCCTCTCAGACTCGATTTCACCAGTCACTAGTGCTCTTTTCAATAACAGTTGCTTCATTTTTAGAACTTTCTGTGAATTGCTGGATCGTTTTTGATTATTTAAATTTGATTTCGTAATCAGTTGTCTCTGTGAGCCGCTGATATTTACCCGAACTCCGGCAATCTAATGCAACAAAATATAATTTGCGTTAATTTCCATGAAATCAAAATTCAGATGAAAAATTACCTCATTTGTGTCCGAGTCAATGGCCACTACACTTAAGTTCTGTGTCAAGTACTTATTCTTGATAGTATCGTCCAATTCTGAAGCATATTCATCATTCCAACCCAAGTACTTGTGTAAAGGAGATTCCTTGTAATAAGTCTCTCTCAAATGACTTAAAATTCTAGGCCCTTCGTGTTTAAAATCAACTGGTTTGAAAATTATTCCTTGGAATTTGTTTGTATGTTTGAATAAAATATTCATGTTCGTGTGTGAAGAGAATCAATGATCTGTACACTCATGAATTCAATCCAAACCAATTGACTCAGGTTTTATATGCAGCACGACTTGAGGTTACGAGGGAGCTACCCAACCTGCTCAAAACCCATTTCTACCGACTATATTTTTCTCCAAAGTACATTTCCCCTTCCTAAGTGCCTACTGGGAAGAAATATATCAACTAAATATTTTTTTCTGGTAAGTGTTTTTGCAAAAAGAGTAATTCAAACGAAATCGGATTTTAGGAGGTTGAGTAGTTCCCTCGTTAGTTGCAGTTGAGCTCAGCGGTTCAGGGTTATAAGAGAATGTATGAAGATGAACTATGTGCGTTATATTTTTACATTTTTAAAGGTTCATGGTCGAAGTACAGTAAAACGGAATTCAAATACATAAACACTCTTATGGCACTAATGGCACTCGTTGTATAGCATTGCATCGTTAAATCACTCATTGACTGATTAAGATGAACATCTGGCTCTATTTGAATGCAGGTCCAACACACTGCATACTTAAATCGTGGGAACTTTCTCCCTTCGATCATAGTCCTCAAAAATATAGATTTTGGATAGAGGAGGATAAAAGAAAAAAAAACATTGTGTGCTTATAAAATTAATTGTTTATTTAATGATAACACCGTCAGAGAATTGCTATATATTTATATTTAACGATATATTGAGACACGTGGCGCTAACACTTGCAGTCGTCCAATCCAATGACCCGAGCTTGACAAATCTGAAATAAAATTAAATTGAAAATAAATCTCAAGATGTTTTTTTTACGAATTTTTGTGAATACCAAAAAATTGGACTATGTTAGCTCATAAGTCTAACTTCGATTGTATATAAATCTATGAACAAGAAGAATTCAACTTACGTTGACTTTTGTGACAGCCTCCATTAAATTCAACCCAGCAGCTTTGAATTCACTTTGAAGACAACCGACGTACTAATGGATTCGGAAATAAAAAGTTCAAAAATAAATTAAAATATAATTAAATCAAATCTTGTGCATAAAATGCATTCAAAAGATGATGTACAATTTATTACCTCCATAAACTTGGACGGAGGGCGACAGACTGAGTCAATATTAGCCTCACTGTTCAAAAGATTTCCAAAAACTTTCATTTGACAGGTGGAGAATTGTGGTTTTCCCTGAATAATTACAAGAAATAATTAATTAACAAAATTTATTAAAACACTTTCTGTAAATTTAAAGAGAAATGTGTAGTTAAATTTTCAGGAAAATCATTTGATTGAATATTTAATAATTTCGTGTGTCATTTTTAGAATGAATTTTTTAAAATTTCAAAAAAGCAGTCAAAGTACCGGAGCTTGATCATAACAACAGAAAAATTTATACGCGATGGCGTCATTATGATTTCCAGGCATACACAACTTCCCCACAATTCTCATCGTGGACTCCGTGTCACCACCAATTTGTTGCGAACTGGTTGTACTTAAGAGTATAGAAACGATTACGATAATAACACTGAACATTTTTGGTAAAATGACCACGGCCATTTGAAAAAGTAATTAAAAAAATGATAGCACTACAGAAAAAAACAACAGTACAGTAGTGACAGTACAGAGCTCAACCATACGGACTCGACGTCGACTATTTTATATTTCTACCAGTTGCTACGATTTATATATTTTTTTTTAATTAAGATAAACACCCACACCTACGCTACACATTCCAAATCCCAACGCATCTTTCATTTGGCCCAGTTTAATAATTTAATAATGAAATGCAAGTCATGAGTTGCAGGTGTGAAAATGACAAGACAAGTTTTAATTTTTAATACAAACATTGCGTTTTATACTTGACTGAGTTTTGATAAAGAGTTTGGAAATTCATCCAATCCCACTAGAGGCACACGTATAGAATTTTACAGTGTGGTTCATAGTAGTGTGCTAGCTTTCTCTACGACCCAACGCTGTAGAAGATTTGACAAACACATGATTTTACGTTATAACAATGGCCTCGGGTACGCAAGCTCAGACATGCTGGTTATTTTAACGATACATATTTAGTCCCCATGTGTAATGAAATAATTTCCTACTACTAGGGATACTTGGCCAAATGCAGTGTACCACAATTTCTATGAAAGATATGCGGTTTCGGCATCCCACGGCGGAAATGCGAATGGTAGTGTTGTTTCAGTTCCTTTTAGTTCTAGTTAGTTCCAGTTCCGACTGAAATCTAACGCAATTCAGTTTAGTTAT
>JAQFYE010006979.1:0-10260 GCA_034694305.1 Protaphorura glebata
TTTGGACCAATCTGTTCAAAAACTGAACATCACTTTAGTCACTCCAATCCAGTCCAACAATACTTAATGAGAGAAAGCGAAATTAACAAGAGAATCAGAATGAAGTAAAGGTGAAAAATTTGTTTCGGCATACATATGCATGAAAAAGTTTATTGTCTATTTAATTGGAAAATATCGAATATTGAGGATGGGACGTCTCGAATTGTTTCCAGGTATTCATGTCTAGAGTTTAGACATGATTGGTGAAAGACTACGACATAGATATTGGACTGGCAGAGTTGGATTGTGATATTGTGAATAATATGAAATACTAGGAGTTCATTCCCATTTGGTAGAGTCTGTCGGAGGAATAAATATTTCCGGAGGATTTCAATGGAATGCAATGCTACCTACTAATCCTTTATAAGAGTGAACACGGTTTGGAGAAGTTTCGCTAGCCATTTGTTTGCAAGTTGGCTTCCCGTCAACATTGGAGCTATCTTCAGATTTATGTCCTCCCGTCAATACAAAAGGAAAATGGAGCGTAGGAAGGACGAACCGAGGACCGAGTGGGATTTGATGTGCTCCGAGAAAAACGAAATTGAAAAGTGTCAAATGACAAATGGAGCTTGTACTCAAATCCCTCAATTTTTATTCCATGGCTTTATTAAGATAAAAGGCTCGCGGGTATTTGCATTTCTCAAAGAGAAGAGAATTTATTTTCAAGGAATCTGAGCCACGTTATGCCATCATTTATGACAATTTTAATATTTTAAACTTTTACAACATTACCGTTTAATGGTTTTGATCTTCGATGGTACAGTGGTTAGTATCCCCGTAAAACATAACCACAAAAACTCAAGCACATATGAAAATTAATACCGTGGAATCACAGTATTCGCATGTATTGGTAATTGAGTGCAAAAAAGTAGGTATTCATTTGCGAGGAAACTACGCGTTATCATGTCATTCATGCGTCTTCGTGTGAGAGTATTTTTTGGCGCACCTTAAAAACAAAAAAAATATGATCATTCTTGAAGACACGCAAATCTCGAGAGAAGGAAATTCTTTGAGTAAACCTCCAGGATTCTTGAAAGTTTGATTCGCTTAACGGGTTATGTGTGAAAGCGTTGGTTAGTCTTGGGTTGTAATCTAGAGAAATTGGGACTAAAAGTTAGAATCGGGCTAAGAGCGTTTAATTAATTTTTCCTTGTGAATGCTTGCTTGGCTGAGGCGAGAAAGGAAAAAGTCTCTGAGTTTTTTTTGTCTCATCTCACGCTTTCACATCAACTTTCTCTTCATTTCTTTGCGTGATTTCCTTTTACTTTTATCCTTTCACCGGTACCGTAGTGTTCGGTCAAAGAATGGAACGAAATGATATTTGTTTATCTCACTCCTAAACTTACGATTCTTGTGCATTTACACAATACACACTCTCTGATGGTAAGACATGTATAAACAACAGACTCAACAACGTTACCTTCCTTTCCAACAAAAATGAATGAAACAGATAGGAGTTGGACAAACAGAAGAACGACAAAGATGGTAGGACGATAACTTTTTCGTTTTAGAAGTGGGTTGAGATAAAAAGTAAAAGAGAATAACACTCCAGAGGAGTCTCAACTTATGTTCTTCCACCACGCCATGAATCAAGTGTGCCAACAAGATACTTTTATCTAACGGAGTTGGAGTCACTCAAAAATATATATAATATAAATATATTTCCGAAAGAAACTAATGGATAGATGTGTTAAATGCGTTAGGATTTGAGAATAATATTGAGCTAGAACTCTTCACTATGGCATCCAGATCCAACATATCTAAAATTTGCTGGGACACATAAATTATAAAATAACTTCTTTAAAAGAGTAACTGAAGACACTTTCTGGAGAGAAGGCTAAGACAAATGTCGCGACTACATGATATTTTGTCTGAACCCAAATACGTGGAATGGTGTAACCTTGTTAACACGGTTGAAGAATTTGATGGAGTAAAATAGCGGAAGTATTTTATCACGATTCGGTTATTTTCTTATAATAGCAAGGCACACTATTCATCTACAATTGAACTTGTAACACTTCCGAACCAAAACTGTGGATTTATGTCCACAGTTTAGTCAGTGACACTTCGAGGGGACCGATTGTGGGATGACAGGATTCAGAAAATGATGGCTTATCGTTTATTTCGTCAAAACGCCCCCAACCCTGATGTAGGTTCAGAATTCACCTCATTTTGATCAATGTGTTACTGCACCGTCGCCACACTATGCTCAATGTATTTCAAAGTATTTTACTTACTTTTACTTAAACGATAATGAGAATCGCAGATCTTACTAAATTTCGCATGAATACATTAGCGTAGAATTGAAAAATTGACATTGAGAAGTTTATGCAAAATATGAAAGTGAAAATATGTATAAACTTTCTCAAAATGTTCATACTGAATTTATTCGGATAGACAGACAACAAATTGTTCAAATTACGAGATTTCAACACTTTTCACAACCCTGATTATTCTGATTATGAATACTTCATATTTTGTTCAGAAATAAACGTTGCTCAAAATGTGGGTCCTAAAGAGCTGTTGAATCTCTCCAGCTTCAAATAGCCACCATTATCATCTACTTCCATGGCTCCCGAAATTCGATTTTAATTTGACAATTAAATTACATGAACCTACAATTGAGTGTTTTCAGGAAAGAAATTAGAACCTCACTATCCCGATTTATCGTGTAACTGGAAGTGACTTATTACACAAATTGTAATGAATCGTTCCTTCCGAACAAGTGTAGTGCTTTCTCGCTACTCAAGTTTCTTGTCATAATATTGAGACAGTATAACCGTGTTTCAGTATTAAATCTAAAGAGGGGAGGTCGCCAACCGGAAATAACCAACTTGGCTCAAAAATCACAAAATATTCATTTATTAACACTGACATTGAAGGATGTCCATGAGTAATTTTGTTATGACTTTTGAGCCAAGTTTGCGTCATTTGAGACTTGGAAACTGCCATTGGATAACTGAATATTTGCGACTTTTGAGCAAGTTTGGATTGGATCGTTTAATTGCAGCTAGTGACCCTCCCTATTAAGTGGATTCAAACAACGGGGAGGGGAGTGCGCGTATGTCTTTTCCTACTTACACCCGATTTCCCTTCCCCCCGTCAACAGGATCCAGGGTGTCTTAAATTAATGCTAAACTATTCAGAGACTGAGAAGAAGACTTCTAATTTAAAAGTATTGGCTTCTAGTTTACCTTCTCTTGAATTGACGCCTAGGACTTTTTTTTAATTAAATGTTTCGAGAGAAGTTAACTTCTTGGGAAAATCCTTATGTTGCGTGTGAATGTGAGGAGAGACTGAGGATCCCACTAGTGGCACTTCAGTTTTTCTCATGTCGTTCAGTTTTTATACATACAAGATGTATTATATAACAACAATACGAAACTATCTATCCCCAGTTTCTCTTGGAAGGAACTCAGACATGCATACACTAGAAGTCTAGTCAGTTTGCGATATCTTGTTCTAGACTTAATAATATTAGATCATATCTAAAGCGATGTCTACATATTCCTGCTGAACCAAGATAGAAATCCAGTGTTCCACTCCCACTTTCTCATCCCTATCTGTTCATTCCATGAAATATAAAATGTAGGTCACATTTTGGAGTGGTACATTGTCTTATACAGCATTACGCTGGCAACCCCCTTGTCAGTCATACCTCCTCCGCTTTCTGACCGGTCCAGAACATTATGCGAGGTCAACATTAGTAGCATGTTCCAGTGTTCAAGTTTAAAATGTCGGCAAGGCTCATAACATTAACAATGTAATTATTCCAATAAAATACAATTTGTAAACCCATTAAGCCTTTGGAAGTACCGCATTTATTCTATTGGTAGCCCGAGTTTCCATGCATAAGATTCAGAATTCAAAGGCATTCACCACTTAAACCATTGGGATACACGGAGAAAGCTGGAGAAAGTTTGGATTATATTAGAGCCCGGCTACTAATATAATAAAGACAGTACTGGAACTACAAGGCTGACTTTCTCTAACCAAAATAAAAAGTGTTCTCATTCCTTTCTCTTATGATAAATACACACTTGGTTGACCTTTAAGACAAATATTTTATTCTATCATCAAAATGAACTAAGCAGGCTTGCAATTTTTTAAGAAAAAAAGGTATTGGGGTATTTATAAATTATATGGCATGAATGAGAAATAACGACCCAGCAAATCAAGAGAAGATCAAATACGGGCAAATAAAATAGAAAAGACTTGAAGGTTGGAATATAACTCTAATGTGAATGTGTATTCGTGGTTACGACTTTCTCTTTACTCTTCCGTTCAGTTTCACGGACGAATGACGAAGACTGAAGAGGGTTAAGGAGATGGTTAGCGGATCAAAAAAAAAAGGGGATAACCTTATAAAGTATATACTTTTAGTATAGCGCTATTTTCAATCCACGAGGCGGTAAGGTAAGGCTAAAGATAGAAGTATCTGTAGTAATGTGTTTACAAAATTCTACCTTGTTTACAACTCCACTCATTCCAATTCATTTTCCTATTTGATGTTCCTAATTTCCTATCTCCTCTGACGCCATTCATCCATTCCTGTTTCTTGTTGATTCTTCCAAGAGATGAGTGACTTAATTCAATACAATACATAAACATGGTTTTTGTATAAAAGAATAAACTCCAAAAATATTTGTTTGGGACAATCTTGTTGAGTAAGAAAAATATGTAGACGGTGTATTCATACATTTATTTAGCGTAGAAATATTCCGCAGGGCTTCCCTTGGTATGTAACTCATGTAGTCTGAGTGGAGAAAGAAACGGAAGTTCAAGTAAACCACTGCACTGAGTTTTGGGGTTTGTGGCTTTCCTCCCCTTCCTTTTGCATATCCGCTTGTCATTTCCTTCCCTGTCTGTTCAAAATTCGTTTCTCGAATTTTTTTTTGAACTTCAAGATTTAAGTCAAGGGTATGTTTAAAATAACTACGAAACCATTGCGAAAATAGAGGCCGATTGTCGGGGCAAGGGCTGCCGGTGCCACCATCTTACTACGAACCAGAAACGCAATCTTCAACATCAACGTCCAATAGAATTGGAATTTTCAGTAGAATACATGTGCATTATTTCTATATTATATTCGCAAGAATAAATATACAGGGTGAGTCAAAACCTAGTACCTGTTCGTCGTAACTTCTTTCATTTCCATATATTTCAATTCAACAAATCAATTCTACTCCGTTTTTTGCCAGTTTAATTTTATCTTGATATCTTTGTTTCCATTTTTATTGACAACGCAAGCTGCGCGCGATGGAATAGAGCTCATTAGACGCGCAGTTTTATTTTTGATAAAATGGCTACTTACCTTTAAGGTTTTGTTAAAATTAAAAAATTATGACGAATATGTAGATGGTTTTGACTCACCCTGTATTTTTCAACAATGATATTAAAATTATGTTTTGAGATTTGAGGAATTAGATTTGACTCGACAAATATTGATTAAAAATGGCATTGTGTTAGGTCTTGAACTGACTGTGCTTTTGGGATTGAATTTAGAAAACGTCGTTTTTTTATGACGGCTGAAGTCCTATTCCAAGATTTGCCAAGATTCTTCATTTCAACCTTTTTCATTATTCAGTCTCTCGTGAGTTTCATTTCAAATCCAATTCATATTACTGAACCCCAAGAGCGACTCAGAGAGTCCAAGTGCGGTGAGATCGAGTCTCAGAGTGCGCAATATCAACGAGCACTCTTGTCTTTAATTCAATTTTCATTCTAAACCAAATATTAGTAATTCATTATTTCCAAGATCTCTTCTCTGCATTTCCACAGCTGGAGAATTTCCCATGCGTGTGTTCCGTTATAAAATAAAGAAATTATTAAAAAGTCACTTCTCAGATGGTGAAGGGTGTATTTATTACACAATGGATCGTTGAGATTGAAATGTTTGTAGTCCTGCTCTCCACATCTCCACGTTTGTCACTCATCCGATCCCACTCATTGTTCACAGTATAACTAACGTGAACCTTTTCAGGAATTCAATTTCAGCTATACAAATGTCAGACTCTGCCATTATAGGCTAAAGTCAACGCGACCCCACTTTAATACGTAACGTATACCTCTAACCCTTTAGCGCACAGGAATGAAATATAAAAGTGGGCGTATAGGATAAAATGTTTTTCAATTTTGTTCGGAAAGGTTGTCTCTTATAAGTATGCAGAATATGAGCAGAATTTGACCAATGACCTAATATTATTCAATTGATTGATTGATGATTGTAATGTAGCTCAAATGGAACCATAAAAATTTTTGATGTCGATCACCGACAATAACGATCTCTATTTGTTTATTTGTTTATACGCACGGGGTTTTCGTAAAGTTATACTCTGCTTTAATTTTTAGTTTTAGCTTCAAAGTTTCATAGATGCAGCCGGATCGTGTGTAACGGCGAGAAATTTAGAAAATGATTTAGAAATTCCTGACGATTCTGTACATTTTCCAGTTGCGTCAAACCCCGACAGATGTGACCATCGTGTTTGAGAGTACAAACCCGTCCGTTCGGACGGGCTTTTTGCTAGTATATTAATAAACACTCCACTCTTTTAAATAAAAAATTGAACGTAATTATAAAGGAATTAATTCAATCATTATCAACTGACGATACAATCATATGGGAAATGTAGGTCATTTATTTTATTTGGTTGGCCCGTCGGGAGCCAATTTTGGAGCCATTGCATTGGTGAAAGTTCTACAAGTTCAAGTCATCGTGAGCTTTCTCCAGGACGGAATTACAATTTGTACTACAAGACAGTGAGAATTAGATTGAAGATGTGAATGTCTCAGTACATAGAGCGTCTGTGCCCCCAGACAGCAGTACGGGAATGCAAGTAATGTTTAACAACCCCAATTATGCGCAATCTGTCCATTATTTCCTACACAAATAAAGCTGTGTTCTTGTGTGTGGTGACTCTAGTGCAGATCTAGTCTTTATTTACTGGAAAGTCTATGTTGTATGTACTCTCCACAGCTCCGGGACCCATAGAACATATGCATTTATGGGGAGACTTGACTGTAGTCTTAGTAATATTTGCCATGAAGCCTGTACTTTACAACATGATAATAACTGAGGAGAATGGTTCTTCCTCCTACTCTTTTTGTCCCAAAATGGATACAAAAGAGCTTTAATCAATCTAACCCAGGCAGGCATCATAGAAATACGGAGTTTGGTCAGACTATACAATTTAAACTATTATGTTCATAGTAAATAAATATTCTGGAGCCAGTATACATACATGAGCAGAACTCTTATGCTCTGTATGTATGTATGGGAAAAGTAAGTTTGTTCATTGAAATAACTCGGGATTGGGTGGGGTTTTGTGTATTGGGAAGAGGGGATTTGGTTCGTTGCCTTGGGTCGAGTACCCCCAGATTAAAAGTACATTAAGTGTAGTCAAGCCTACTAGAAAGTGTACATAGTGAATGGATTATAATTCTATTCGACAATAATCCTCAACTTTCTCTCGCTTTCTCGCACTTTCCTCCATACACACTAAATAATTTGAGGCACATCTTCTCTCCATCACATTGCAATCCCTTCCCTTGTAGTTCCCGGGGTTCATCGGTTCGGGGTGCCCGGGTCGTTGGTCGGGACAAATGCAAACACCTCACCTTATTATATTCACCCCGCCCTTACAATATCATCCATTCCAAATACTCAAGTGAAAGCACTGTAGTCGTGTTTATGGTTTTATTATACTCACCCACCTAACCTTATGTAAAGATAACGATGAGGACGACTTCATTTCCAGCTGTGAATTCTGTTCCTAATTCAATTCAGTCAAAACGGTGAGGCGCGCGTGGAATAATTGCAGAAATTTTGTGGCAAATTTCATTTTATGTACTGTGCAAATCCTACACTAGTACTTGAAAGACATGCACGCATTCATTCATTAAAGGCAGAATTATATGTTTATATTTTGAGACAGAACAAAGGTCGGGTTTTGTTTCCATAATTTGTATTTGAACAATTTGGAGTCGTCATGTTATCCTCTTGACATTTATATGTATAAGCAAATTGTAAAATATTTCGACGGAAGGATATGCCACTCTTCACACAATTTCACCCACAAACCACGGAAACTAAATTCCTTTCGCGTGGTCTTGCATTCCCCGCTATCCATTGAGTTTCCGACAACTGAGCCAATTTTAAGCCTTTTGTAACTCATGTTTCGAGTTAGGAGTCATTTTTCGTATTTACAAAACTCACTCCAAGTTTACAAACTTTGTTGTCCTTCTTTTTCATTCAATCTTGATTCCATGTATAACTCGCTGATAAAATGTGTACAAATCGTCAAACTGTGCTCTTACATTTTTATTTCCTTGCAACTGCAGTTTACCCCATGTTTTTGAACAACCTTCAAGAGGAATTTGATTCTATATCACATCACTTTTCTAAGATGCGATGCTCTTGACAGCCCTCACTAATTAATTCTTGTATGTACGTACTACTAAGGTGTGAGCTGAGAATGGTGTAAGGTTACAAAATCTGTGGTGTAAATAATTCTGGGCTATTGACTAAGATCGATTTGAGAGGTTATAAAATATAACCTTTGTGGGACTGATCAAAATTTATGGGTTCTTTTATGAGAAACATGAGTGTGAAGTGGGTAGGTGGTTCGTAGTGGGATAGGACGGTATTTGTTCCTTCGTTTATTCTAAAAACTGGTCTTCTTGGTGTGTGTGGAAGTTGTTTGGTTGAGAAAGATGAGTTAGCTGTTTGTCCACAAAAAAAGGATGAGGAGAGAAAGTCAGATGCGTCCAGATGGGATGTAAAAGTGGTCAGGGAGAGAGATTCATAAATCTCATGAGAAAATGTCTCCGCTCACAAGATCCCAAATAAAAATGGGAGAATCTCTTTGTCGCTCTACCACTTTACTTGACTCCAATCCAGTCTCTGTCCCCTAGGGAATTAGGACATGTTCACCAGTCCAAGACATATTATACTGTGTACTATGTGGGAGTATAATAGCACCTAATGCAATGTCAACCTTAAACCTTCACACTTATTATAAAGATAACTCCTCACCACTGTCCCAGTAATGGGTTTCCGTCTCCTTTTTTTATAAACACCGACAGAGAGCCAGAATTTGTAAAAAGTCTCTTTGCTTCTTGTATTTCAAGAAGTCAAACAACTCAAAATTGCTGCCAATTTTTCCGAGAATATACGATAGTACTCCCATCCTAGGCCACACTTACTAAAGTAATATTTGCGAGGGTAGGAAGCTGGTCACTTTGATATCTGTATGCATGGTAAATAAAAATGTAAACTACGATATCATGTAATGACGAATCCTCCAAAAGGAATAAAAATGTGATATAAAATCTAAATTTACTACGTAGTACATATGGAAGCACTAAGGTGGCGAAGAATGGGGTGACGTTGAAAAGTGATGTTGGAAGTCCTAGGGTCAAGCTTTTTGGTGTGAATGGTGTTTGGGTTGTGATGGAGAAGGTGAGCACGTCCGAGGCAGTGATATTATTTTTCAGTGGACGTTAAAAGGGGAGAGAGTGCGATACACGGTGGTGTTTCTTGGGACGTCTGCTTTTCCTTTTCTTCCGTTTTCTCTTGACTCCAGTGAAAGATGGAAGGAAAGGAAAAGCTTTAAGAATGAGTTGGTTATAAATCATGAGGCAGGAGCACCTCTCCCGAAGGACCAAGCTCAAACTGTTGGCGACAATCTGAAACCAATTTCTTCTCTCCCTCTGACCCCCAAAGAACATCTGCTATTTTAATCTACAACATTTTTCAAAAAAAAACTTCTCCGCATTGTTCACTTTCCATTTTTTAACAACACTTTACCTCATTTCCTTTTTATCACGATTTCTCAAGGGACATCCAAATTCTAAGATCTACAATCTGTTGCTTCAGCATTTTATTCTAGATTAGGTAAGTCAAGTGTTATTTTTTCCGATAAAGACTTTTGAATATTTTATATAAAATTCATGTAAGGTAGCCCGGAACAAATTGGTCATTCGGTTTAAAAGAACAATCGGTCATTCGGTTAATTCAATAATTAATTAGGCATTTAATAATACTCAAATCGTGATCAAATTGGCTTTAGCACTTATTAGGTACGTGCTCATTTTTTTTTGCAGTCGTCACTTTTTGCAGTCAGACAAAATCATACATGTATGGGAATTTTGCATGGTCAACTTTAGATTATACAAATGACGTTGTAAATCTGGCTAGTTAACTCATAAGTTATGTGAGTA
>JAQFYE010006980.1:0-10260 GCA_034694305.1 Protaphorura glebata
TATTCTGACTGCGTCCGAGTGTGTTCTGTTAGTGTAAAACGGTCCTTATGAACGCACGTATATGTCAGCAGAGAGGACCACCGACGGACAGACGGACGGACAAGGTGATCACATAAGCCCGCAAACGGGCTAAAATTCAAAATGGCGGGTTAAAAATGGCTGACCAATCAAACTTTCAACGCATTTGACCTTGGGATGTCCTGAAGTGTCACCAAAACAATTTTCAGCCCGATCGGAGCAAGTTTAGAATTTTCAAAATGGCAACCAAAATGGCGTTTCCGCAAAAAAATATTTTTCCCAGAGTCCCCAAGGAGTGGGGAATACGCACAAAAAATTTGGGAGCGATCGGTGAAAGGGGGGGGGGTAAAAATTATAAGCCGAACCTGCGCATAACATATGATCTGAAAGAAAAAAATTATTAATAATTTCCGAACAATGATCTGTAATATGATGTGATCTGTAATACCTGTAATACCCCCTGGGGCTAATGGACCATATTTACTTTTGCACTGATCATTGGTCCATATACTAATGGCGACCTCTCGAAGTGATTGAGGCTGGGATGCATGTTCACCAACACTACCCCAGCCGGCCACTGTAGCTACTTGATTTTCGAAACGATTATTCACATCGGTTATGAGACAGATTGGCCGGATTCTATCAGTAAATGACGCTGCTGAATCCAGTTTCAAAATGGCAATATCATTGTGCTAGAATAATGAATAAAACACTATGTATACGAGATTGACCTGTTAAAAAAGTCTGAGACTAGAATGCTCAAGTGTTCGTTTCAAGAATTCGGAAGTCTTTACAATTGGCAATATATTGGTATTGTTGGAGCTTTCGTAAAAAGTACTAAGTCGGTCTGGTTTTCGCATTGAAATTGTGTCCACATAAACACTTACCAGTGTGCGATGACTGAAAAAACGATGCTTGACAACTCTAGCGACTCTCTTTACGACAGTTCCAGTCGATATTTGATGAATATTATGTGCACCGAGAAGAACACGAAGTTTGGCCACGTCATAGGGGTTCATGCTAAACAGATATCAAATAGTGATATAATTTCAACACGCGATATTTATCGAGACACAGCAAAAAGAAGTATTACTGTGCAATGCAGTGAGCAGCAGTCAAAACATGATTATTGTCAATCAAGGAACCCCCACAGATTTGTTTCTGACCATTTAGCAAGGCCACCTAGAATTTAAGATGAAACGAATGATTAAAATCAGCAAGAAAATAATTTTGAGAAATTACGACATCGAAACACTAAACTACTTACAACCCAAGGGTACTTGCTGGGTTCAGTTTCGGACCCACCAGTGATATGTCCGACTCCACAGTTCGAAGAAACAAAACTGGGTGGGGAAGTAGTAGGAGGTGGAGCTGGTGGTCTGTGCCCAAAAAATGGTGGTCTATAATTGTTTCTGGGTGGCATTTCGGTCGTTGTGGTGGACTTTGGTAAAACACGGGCTGGAGGAGCCTGAGGTCGTTGACTTGAGCAGCAAACGGAACCTTGCCTTTGAAGTTCATCAGTTTCTGAAACGATAATTTTAATGAGTCACACCGAACAAGCCATTCGTGTAAGGTATCCTATAAGGAAGAAAGTAAATAAATTCACACTACAATCATTCCATAGACGTATCATTGTGTATCAAGAATGCGTTTTATCCATTTCAAGGTTTCATATTGGCTAATTGAATTTATTCATATCCTGAACGAAATTTTGACGACACATTCATTTAAAGTCTTCCTGCATAAATTATAGAAATATTCAACTTTTTATTATACCGGATCCATAATAGTTTGGATGTTTGCGGGTTGTACTTTCGCAGGATCCTGAAACCGACCTCAAAGCATCCGCTAACCCAGGATTTAAGAGAGTCTCATTTTCACCAATTGTCCGAAGAGCTGGGTAACATTGTCGAAGACTAATACATTGACCGTCGTCCCCTCTTGGGGTAGAACATGTTGCTGGTTGGGGTGGTCGTTGTGGATGTTGAATTTGTAGTATTGGATAATGCGCTCCTAAGATATGAAATGGCCATCCAACCGGTAAGCCAAATTGACCGCCGAATTGTCTGAACTGTTTCTGCTGACGAGGGTCTGAGTCGTCTGAGGCTGAAGCTGTCAAATTAAGTTAGTTAACAGTACAATCATACCTGTCTTTACTTCTAAGGAATCAATATATGTATGTGCGATGTCTTTTTTAGGAGATATTGTTATACAATTCTGTGTGGAATATAGCATTTCTTGTCCACATTCAGTGCAACAAGGGGACACACGGAAGGAGTGAGAGACCTAACTAGCTAATGAAAGAATAAATTGGAAAGTGTGAAACCTGGTTTGCACATATTCTAAACTATAAAGGTACATATAGGTCAGGGAGCTGTTACTAGAATAGAACCCTGCCTTTATTAAAACGCGGTCTCCATCACAACCCGGGTATTAAACTGTTTTCTCTATGCACTGTTGGAGAAAGTGGAGAAAGCGACTGGAAGACAGATTGTTTTAATACAAACCCGGGGTTCTAATAGAGCAAGCACGTAGTTCCCTGCATATTGGTAATATTATCTTTCCTGAGTTATATTTTAATTTTACTACAAAACTCCCGTACATCGTACTTCTATAATATCTTTACAATTTTTGTCACTAAGAGCTCAGTACGCAATGGGCCACCACTGGCTTAGTCGGCATGGTTTAGAAGGCTTGGCAGTACCTTATTGTTCCCCTAGACCTCCTCCTTAATATACATACATACATACATACAAGAGCTCAGTATCTATATCAAATCATGAACGACATATATATCTCATTTCTTGAGCAAATATATATGTCATTCCTTGAGCAACCCCACCTGAAGGTTTTAATGGTTTACGATCCAAACAGGTAAGAACTGCCCTTCAGGACAGCGAATTTGTAAATAAAACCAACTGTAACGTGTCGTACAATTACAAATTTACAATCGTACAAACACTACATAAACACTACATGAATCAATGTAAACAACTATGTATTAGCTGACAACAGCAGTTTAAAGACACTCTGCCTATTTCCTTGCAATGAACTTGAGAAGACCAGGAGTAACTGATCGAGAGAGATAGAGTTAGTTAGCCTGATCATCGGATTATGGAATGTCGCGTCGTTTGCAGATAAATTTCAACAAAAATGCAAACTGCTCACCTTCATAAGATAATTTTGTCTGAGAATTAACAACCGCTTTCTCCAGAGGCTGTCTCCAGCATAAATATCGAAAATATTAAACTTGAAAATTTGAAACGGTAATGGCTGTCGATGTGTTGGCCAGGCAACTAATGTCAATAGAGATTGACAAGGTGTTTCAAACATTTTCATAACATGTGTGTGCGTAAGATATTACACTACCAAATTTTATTTGAAACACCCAGTCCAGATTTCTCAAGTTCATGTAGCGTTTTGAATGTTTCGAAAATTTGTTACCTGCCAGGCCCTAAGTAATTTAGTACAAAATATAGTCAAGTCGCCGGATTTATCAGAGAAATTGAAAATTGCATAGAGTCAGAAATTTCAGATTGTTTCTTTGCCTTTTCCCCATCGATAGGTAAGAAAAGAAAACTAGCTAAAATTGCTAACTCTGTGGAAAATTGGGTCACTATATCACATGAAATTTGAGCTCAGTGAGCCCGTTTACTATTAATATAATTAAAATCATTACCTCTTCATTTAACAGTTCATATGTGAAACTGGTCAAGTTTTAATAATTGTCGCTTATTTACTTCTTGATAAGTCATAAACGCACGCATGCACGCAATTCTCACCTTCAATTATGACCGTGTCTTCATCTCCTTTAAATTCTACTGCATCTGATAGACACAACAAGATAATAAAATTAATTACAGAAAACTGTGCAAACAGCATCCTTGAGCAGCTGACACGCACTGTGTCAATTATTTGCAAACTTTGGGTAAAACGAATAAAGTATTTTCATTCCACACAGCAGCCAGTGTAGCACAAAATTATTTTCTCTTACACTAAAGAATTTAAAAAATTTGTGTGCACAGAAGAATAAAAATTGGAACAGTAATTTTCTCTCCACCCAGTAACACAAATGATTCTTGACATTGATCTTTACTTTGCCAAAACTATTTGCAATCGCATGTTTGTTGGAAAGTATTCCGGTTTGTACGTCTTATTTTTTCTCACGTCTTTCTCAAGATATATATTGTTGTGACTTGGTAGTTATGATCAACCTATCCCATTGTCTTTAAACCAGTTGGTTATAATATTGAGATCTACGGAGAGGGATGATGAAGATGATACTTCATATAATGGAAAATGTACCCATAATTCTGTTATAACCCAACACATTGTTCAGTTGCAGAACCCCATAAAAGATGAATGACCGATCACATATGTAACAAGTAGCAGTAGTAAATGTGAATCCCCTATTGATTAAGCTACGACTTTTTCATCTCATACATATATTGGTTGCAATCCAATTTTGATCAGTTTAGACACATCAGTATTCCCGTTACTCATTTTTATTCATGTCACTGACAATCGTGCACTCGTAAATATTTTGAAGTGTGGGAAGGTCACAACAGTGATAGAGAGTGCCGTTGCTGGCGAAATACCTTCACAAACTTTGCTCCTGAGGTCGACACCGAACTTTACGCGTAACCCAGCTCTAATACTTATCCGGATTTTGCAGAAAGTTTATCTTGGAGAGAAATCTACTCTGAATCTGGCCGTTGGGCTTTAATCCACATGTTCCGGATTCAATTCCTGGTTGGCGTAATTCCAAGTTCCCAATTGCTGAGTGCTCGCACGGTACCTAATTCTCACTGTTCTTGGTAAAATAATATGCGTCAATGCGGCCTAGAAAAGTCACATCGTAGGTCTACGAGACAACAATTTGTAAAGCTGATAAGATGCTAATTTGAACTGAAGCGGTTCAAATAATTTTACCACACTTTAACTTCTTCAAATCAAACTCTCGTAAATGGATTGACGGGAACACCAGAAGTAAAAAAAAACACGTTTGGCAATTTTCATGGAAATGGTCAAAAGAGCTCTAGCTTGGAGGACTTTTACATACAGGGTGTTTATTATCTCTCAGACTACTTTGAAACTTTTTTTTGAAATTTTAATATTATAAGATTTCGAAATTTATTTATTTTGTGAAATTTTGAACTTGACTTTTTTTTCCGAATTTAAAAAAAAATTGTGCACCGACGTCAACAAATATTTAATTGAGTTAGCGACGCTCAAAGTTTCAAAGTAGTCTGAGAGATAATAAACACCCTGTAGGTGTTGAACTTCATAAACCTCAGAGCATTTAGAGAATTTGAAACTAGAATTACAGCACTTGCCACGAAAAATTAGGGAATTCCGTTAACTTTTTGAGCCATTTCGTTGTTGAACAGTAATCTTTCAATTTTTTTTTATTGGATTTGTATTTATTTAGTCGCCAACTTCGCAGCTCACAATACAATATATCAAGATATCACATTGACTCATCAGTGAGTGTCGTTAATTCCGACTCTTAACTAATACTTAATTAGCTTAGCTAATTTATTTATTTATATATGTAACAACTAACTTGCAATGTTCAATGAAGAGATAAACACAAAAGTCGAACGCAGATTCTGTAGATTCGTAGATTCGTTTTGTAGATCTCATCAGCTCCAATTTTCACAGACATTCGGATAAAATTAAATAACAGTAATATAATTCATATATTATTTCAACAATCACATTTTTCTAGTTGAATTACTTTACTAGCTGCTGTCATAGCTGTCCTAGCACTAAATATTTTAACAATCAGGTAGGTTCAAACAACCGGACTGTGAATTGTATACAGGGTGACTAATATGTATTGTGCCCTCGTATCTCAACCACAATAGGCGCAATCAATCGGATACCCCTTGATAAGATCAGCTCAAGTGGCATATCAGACAAAATGTTTTAGGTTGATCTGAAATTGCGTTCAGCGTGCGGTTAAAAATCAGTTATTCGACGCTTTCTCTTGGTCTTCCACCACAAAAGATGTGAAAACTTCAAAATTTCAAAAAACGAACTTCACCACATTCACAAGGACTTTTTAAAAAATTTGAGCTATGGATCGACAAGTCGATTTTGCATCAAAAATAAATTTCACCTTTCCCGAAAACGCGAAAATGAAAGAGAACCCGAAAAAACCGTCGAATAACTGATTTTTTATTTTCCACCGCGCACTGCGCGGCAGCGAGCTTTCAGACCAGCCCGAAATATGTTGTCTGAGATAGCATTTGAGCTGATCTTTCCAACGACACATTCCAATTTAATGTAACTATAGTGGCTCCTGGGATACGAGGGGCAATACATATTAGTCACCCTGTAGTATCAAATTGATAACGTCAGGATTCTTCTAAGAAGTAATGACGTGTCCAATGCTTCGCTTTGTTCTTCAGGATATGTTTTTGTTTATCCAAGAAATGTATGATGAAATTCTAGTATAGACACCTGGTAATGTACCGCACCCAGTACCAAATGAAACAATGCCAACCTGTTGTCCATTCATGATCAGAGGACCTCCACTGTCACCCTGTTTTAAAAAATAATTAATAGAATGATTAATTGTAAAGCCTTGTGATGGTGATAGCCTTCGCGTAAGGAAATAATGTCCAAACGAAACTTACTAAGCACGCATCCCGGCCATTTGAGCCCGCACACAACTATCGATATCGATAAATAAATCAGAAATTAATAAAATTCAATGTATTTGGCATGTAAAGTGTAAGTATTGAATAAGTCGAGTCCCAAATGAACCCCATACTTCGGAAGCGTAGAGTCATATTCACCATATAACAGAATTTTTTTTACTACTACCACAACGTTCCAACACATTCTTGTGAATAATTATTACAACGGGTAGTTGTTTTACAATACTCCAAATTGAGAATTGATAGATTGAGATTCTTAGGATCGAATTTGGAACTCAGCAGGAAGTGATTTCTACTCAATTTTACATACCATATGTTGTGTGACCCCTAGAATGATAATTAATAGATATTAATTTAAGTTTACCTTGTTTATGTCATTAAGTTAACTAATCTTACCAGCTGGTGCACTACCGACATACTTCGCAGCACAAAGGTCATTACCAATGACATCCAAAGTGACATCACGGAGATTTCCAACTGGTTGACCTCCGAGATGCAGGCCACCCCAACCAGTCACAGTAGCTTTACCGCCAGCACCAATTCGAGTCCCACTGAGAGATACTGTCTGAATATTTCCTCCAACCGGTACTGCAGACTCCAACGTTAAAATTGCAATATCGTCGTGCTGTACATATATAGACGGTAAGATGTTATCTAATAATCCAAAAATCAAAGAGTTTATAGAACTTACCAGAGTCCTCATTGAAAATCCTCTGTGATATTTGATATTTCTTACTTTCCTTACAACAACACAGGGATTATTGTAAGACCCCGCAATGTCATTGGTACCCAAGAAAGCTCGTAATCCTGCTACTTGTTGAGGGCCAAGCCTGAAAGTTTAGAAATTAAATACACAAGTTAAACCAGGGATAAGAACGAAGGGAGGGAATGCAATGCTTTCAAACTTACTGCTTAACGCAATGTGCAGCGGTCAGTACAGATCGGGCACTTAAAAGCGAACCACCGCACACATGCCGATTTGTTCGTCCATCTTTTATAGAAACCTAAATGAATGAAGTTACGGTTTACCATAACCAATTCTGATAAGCAAATCACTTCCTTTGTAAAAACCGGATCCGACTGAAGCTTTCAGCACTTGTGATTTCAGATCGCGAAGGGAAGGAAAAGGAATCGTGGACAGATAGAATTAATTTACCAATTCCAGGACATTATTATAGTTGTAGTTTGCTTCAGTGTAATTTACAATCAAACAATGAAGCGAATATAATAAAAAAGAACAACTGCGGACATATTGGTCATATTCGTGTTCACGACACTTGACCTGATCGATGTGGATGACTGGGTCGTTCAATGAGGCGATCTGGTTTTTACAGTAAAACTGATTCTGGTGAGAGTTTCGGCATTGTTTAATTTCAATTCATGTACGTACTACGAAAGGATACTTCCGCCCTTGAACTGTTGTTCCACCAATGATATATCCTCCTGGACAATTATATGGCTCGACCGGTGTCTGTTGAGTTGTTGCTGGTGTTTGGTGTCCCCAATATGGAGGATTTGTTGCTGGTTGTTGATGTCCCCAATGTGGAGGATTTGTTACCGGCGTTGGGTGTCCCCAATGTGGAGGATTTGTTGCTGGTTGTTGATGTCCCCAATGTGGAGGATTTGTTGCTGGTGTTTGCTGTCCCCAATGTGACTGAGGAGGCCATGCCGGCCAAGGAGTCCTTTGTGTCGTTGGGGCCATTGTAGTTGTGGACGGCGTTTGATGACCCCAGTGAGATTGGGGAGGAGGTGTCCATGCCGGCCAAGTTGTTCTTTGTGTTTGTGGTGCCATTGTCGTGGAAGGAGTCTGATGACCCCATTGATTCTGAGGTGGAGTCCATGATGGCCAGGTGGTCGATTGTGTCACAACAGGTGGCATTGTGTGAGACTGCGGAGGCCATCCTGGCCAACTTTGTGGCTTTTGTGTTGTAGTGGTTGGCATCGTCGGAATCGGTGATTCGTTGGAGCAACATATCTGATTTCGCCTTTCAGATACTTCTGAAACATTAGATATTAATTTATCTACTAATAATCGACTAATCTACTAATACCATGAATCTCGAAATCAACTAAAGTGGCAAATATGGGTCCCCCACTTACAAATAGGTATGCCGCGGATATCCGGTCTGGCTCAGTTACTGATAATCATATTGGACCAATTTTCAGTGACTATTCTGTCCATTAAATATCCGGTCACAAAATTGGCCGGAGTAGTATACCGTACTCGTGATTTTGACCGGGGAGGCAGCTATCAATACGTGCACTGTAGTTTATTTGTGTACCTGATCTGTACCACCAATCATAATTTTGTAAGCCATTTGTCATTTGTGGATTTGAAGTGCAAGTTCCAGCGGATGACTTCAAAGCGTAAGCCAATCCAGGATTCCTTTGTTCGTCATCAGCACTTGAAAACAGTAGAGGGTAGCATTGTCTGAATTGAGCACATTGTCCCAACTCGCCATTAGAAGTGTAGCAAGAGCTTTCAACCGGTTTGACAGGATTTGGCGGTGAAGGTTGCGGCTGTTGTACTGGTTGGGGTTGTACTGGTTGTGGCTGCATTGGAAATTGAAATATTCCTTGCATTCCACCATCAAATCCTGGTAGTTTAAATCCGCCGAAACCAGGTAAACCACCTCCAAATCCTGGTGGACTTCCTCCAAAACCATTACCGAACATTCCCCATCCTGGAATCCCGCCAAAAATAGAATTCGAACCGATCTGTCTCTTTGTTCTTGTCCAAGGTTCACCTACAGCGGCCGTCAAGCTTCCATTTTCCTCCGTCGCGGCTGAAATTTGAAACATCAATCACAACTGAACTAAAGGTACTTAATATATCATTTCTGAGTAAAAGTCGCACTCAGACAATTACAAACTTGATTTTGATTCGAACCCTGAGCATCCACTTCGGCCTTTAAAACATCAGTCAAAGCCTCAAAAGGCAATAGTTCAACCAAGGTAAATAAAACTATCTCCCTAAGAGGTAGGCCAGCACTGAAAATAAATTTCAAACTCTCCATTTTTGGAACGGATGAATTTTCGATGGGCAATCCCGTGGCAACCCAATATGAAGTGCATATAGATTGCATGGGGCATTTTTGACCTCTGGAGTCATATTGTAAACAACGAGGTGCTCATGGGAGAGACCTATTTCCCATTTACTTCTTCAGCACCAGAAGAAAAATAACAACTCGTTCTGTTCAGTACTGGAGTACCTATTAGAGGAGAGCGTAGTCAGGTTCCTTGAGTTCAACCGTCGACAAAATAAGTTTGTTGTGGCCTTATGCAACCCTAGCGCCTTCGTTATGGTGAAAATTTGATACAGCGGGTAGACCTACCAATATTGAACGCGGTTGTTGCTTGGAGACTTTTCTACCAACTTTACTTATTGCGAAAGGCGGAACGACTGAGCTATGCAATGGTCCTTGGTGTGTGTGTGTTTGTCTGTTGCCACTCTAGTTTTCATAGTTTTTGTCCGATACACTTCAAACTTGGCATGAATGACTTTTAGGTCACAGCTCCAGTTAAGTTCGTTGGACAACCTGATCGGACCACTACTAGGGGTACTTTGCTATAT
>JAQFYE010006981.1:0-10259 GCA_034694305.1 Protaphorura glebata
TAAATCGGGTAATCACGTGGAATTTGGAATTTCACATTTCCTTCGAAGAAAGCTTTCTCTTAAACCCTTCAGAAACCTGCTGTGAGCGTAAACAAACGGTTCATTGTATGACTATGATGGTGATTATCACACGTACTGAAAATATTACGTTTAAGCATTACAGCTACGCCTTTACCTTTACGCGAAGAGAAGCAACCCGCAGATGATAGTTTTACTTGGTTTACCAGTACTAGCCAAAAAGAAGATCGAATTCAAATTCTGTCTTTGTTCAAAACACGATATAGTCAAATAATCCATAGTTCAGATTGACCATTCACTCTGATTTGATATTAAGAGATATCAACACCTCAACCGTGAACTCCCACTCATTCTAGCAATTAAGAAATGCTCTGACTAAGATTTGAACCCAGGATAGCACTGAATATTGCTATAGTCCACTGTTTTTTACTCTCTTCATTTATAAATGAGAAAACCGCGCCAAGTTCTTGACTACTTGCCCCATTTGCCGCGCACTAATTACGTACTGAAAATATTACGTTCAAGTATTATAGCCATGATTTTTCCTTTACGCGAGAAGAAGCAACCCGCAGGTGATAGTTTTACTCGGTTTACTCATTTTATTATGTATGCTGTATTCACCTGGATCGAAAAATTTCCTTCATCATAGATTTGTACTGAGGTCACTGTAGGTGTTTTGATGTCATTTACACAAATGATTTCCATAGTACGAGGACCATGATCGTCAACTTTGTCCTCTGTAAGGTCAACCTTCTCCTCGATAACCTTGCCTTGTTTTGGATAACCCGAAACTCTTTGGTGTTGGCACTAATATTTCGCATTCGCATTTTAGCAACTTCATTTAAAATTTCACTTTTTACTAATTTCCTTTTCTATTTATTTCTTCGTTAAAACGAATCTATAACCACTTGTCAATCGGCAATTCCTTCAGCCCTGTACACGACATTGATGTCATTCTCAAATTAATGTTCCACAATCTCCTTCTCTTCCTCTGCCGTGGCAATACTTGGTTTTTGAATTGGGGTCAATTTATAGGTTAAGTGTTAAATCAAGTTATCACGTAAAATTTGAAATTTCACATTTCCTTCGGAGAAAGCTTTCTCTTAAACGCTACAAAATCCCGTCACGGACGTAGCAGCGTAGAACGTAGAAACAGCCGTTTTACTATATAAATATTATGATGGGTAACATGGATGGATTACGATGAGTAAATCTATGTGAACTCATGTGACAACACAAATTTCTTAATCATGGTCACGAAGAGAAACAAATCTTAGACGATGGTTTTACACATTCTACTCATTTTTATTATGCATGTGTATTCAGGCGAATGATCCGCCTGGATCAAGAATTTTCTTCATCAATGATGTGTACTGGGGTCACTGTAGGAGTTTCAATGTCATTGACAGAAACGATTTCTATAGTCCCTGCCCCCACCATTGTAACCAATCTTCAAAGACAATCACAGCTACATGTGCTTCTCGGCTCCAGACGTCCATTTTATCATTAGTTTATTTTACGCTTGGTGCTGGGGTCTGAGGAAGGGAGTCAACATTTAAACAGAGGTTTCCTTGTTCCCATAGGGAATCAGTCTCACACAGAGGTGACCCGACACCTCTTCATCAGAGGTCAAATCGACTTTCTCTATTACTTCCTCTGCTTCGCTGTTTGATCGAACATGTTTGTATCAGGTGGAACAGCAACGCTGGCAGCAAATGGCGCAGTCGTATGGCCAAAATTATTGCTATGGTATGTGAGTGGAAGGGCGGCGGCAGACTGAGTAGAATGTAGAGTCCTTTCGGATGTCGAAGCAGCAGTAGAATAATACTCAACCATCCACGACTATTTCTTAAGGCTTCTGTTCTGCTCTTCGATAGATCATCTTTTGCCTCTAATTTCCGATGATGGCAGCCTGACTTGACTATTATTGTTGATCTGTGTTCTATAAACGATTTCTCAAAAGTGTATAATATCTTGCAAATGGACACAAGTATTTCCCCAGTATTACTGTTGTGGAAGGGTAAAATAGGTAAACTCTGCTAAAACTGTATTTTGCTGATTTGTCATAATTCGCACGCTTGTGGAAATTTTTAAAATTTCTTTTGACATACAAACTCTTATTTTCCGATACTACTCTTGTTCGGGGTCACTCTGAACAATAAATTTCACGCCCTACGGGTGTACCAAAATACACAAAGCCTACAGTGGCTATACAGGCCGCCTCTACTGCTTCGCTATATGATACACTAAAACTAAACTTTACGATATTTCAAAAATCTGAGTGGATTCCTACACTCCTCTTAAAACCGGTAGTGGACAACAACTTTCTTTGTACTATTTCTTCTGAGCATCTATTTTTCTAATTTGACGTCGACGACTTCTCAGTCATCACTCATAACACAAATAACACCAATGCCAATACACCGAATTTTTCAAATAATAATAACCATAAAAAGAATTTATTCAAGTCACCAAATATTAGAAGAGATGATGGGATTGGACTCCAGGACGCCGACTTCCAAAAATGGGTCGAACACAAAATCGGGGGTTTCTCTTTTCACTGGAATCCTTACACTGTGATGTTTTCTTATTTCTTTCCTCTTCTCTCTCTTAGCACTTTTCTTTAATTAATCTAATCTCTTTTAAATTTAATTGGACAACTATTTTCAAAATTTGACTCAATTTCCTGGACACAGCTTTCCTCTTGTCCTCTCTCTCCACTACCCAGACACAATCTCCCATGCCTTTCTCAATTCTCTCTCATGGCTTCCCTTTCCACCCTGTCACCCACTTCCACCAAACCACTCCTCTTTTAACTATTTATAATATTTGTGAAACTAGGTGGCCCTCTACGTTCAAATTGTACATTTCGGCTTTTCCTTCTCCACACTGTGGTGCATATGCGATAATTAGTTTTAACTGCCAAATCTTTCGGTAGCTTCGGTGCAAGTATGGCTTCGGATTTTGGCAGTGTCGGTTTAGGCGGAAATGAAAACATGAATCAGTAGAATACTCGTTATTGTAGATTGGTGCCTTTTCAGTGAGTTAACTTGTGTGCTTTCAAATGATCATTCCGATTGAATGGATTTTTGCAACGTTCACAATCATATAGTCTATCCCCTGCAGGAATACTTAGACGGCAGGTTAATTTATGTTTTACGCAATTTATATGTTAGTGTTACAAATTGGTGAGTGGAGATTAGTACCGTTGAAATCCTCAATAAAGCGATCTAGCATTAGCAACTAAATATAGTGTTCAGAGTTGAATCTTGAGATTTGTTGCCTCTATAACAAAGTCTCGCTTA
The DNA here is from genome assembly GCA_034694305.1 of Protaphorura glebata. Classification (NCBI taxonomy): domain Eukaryota; kingdom Metazoa; phylum Arthropoda; class Collembola; order Poduromorpha; family Onychiuridae; genus Protaphorura; species Protaphorura glebata. Next base: position 3,324 of record JAQFYE010006981.1, read on the forward strand.
CTTCCTTTTATGCCGATGCACAAATTGCAATCGGGTACTAAAGAACATCCATCTTACCTCTGGATGTCTGTAATCAACTCTGGAGACCCGACGATGTTATTCCATCGGCTCAATTGAGAGCTGCTAGACGAGTGTGCATTGGAGATTGTCTATAATTACTCAAGGCTGTATATGTTATCATACTTTCTATGTCGGCCTAACTTAAAATTTATCTAATGTCAACAGATTTTTACGGAGTAAAACATTTCCACTTCTCTGGCATCCATTAAGTAACATATAATATAAAACGCAATTCGGAAGAACAAAATGTTGGAAGTTTAAAATCCGGTTACATTCACCTCTTTTAGTTTCTTTCACGTTTCGGTAGAATAGAACGAGCTGACCATTTGAAGCTCGTTATAGTTGGCGGAAGAAAAATTTGGATTTCAGATATATGATTTGTTAAGAATTTGATTTGGTGTTCAGATGATTATTGATAATTAAATCACAGGGTAGCGAATATTTTCGCGAGAAACAAAGATCCTGACTATTTTTTACAACCAGCCTTGTTGTGTGAATGATCCTCGCGATATTGAAGCGACGAGTCTCAACAGAACTACATGAGCCAAATTGTGCAAAGGCGGCGCAGCAATCAGACGTTGTCTCCATTATCCATTTGGAACACGAAGAAATAATTGTACACTTTTAGAACGTAGATTATATATTAGTAAAGGAAGATGTGTCCGTTATTATTTTACCGCATGGAGACTTCGAATCCATTGAACTGAGAATGTGCTTATTTACATACGCTGAAAGCGAATATTATTTACTTCCATTCCAAGGTGTCTAATTACTTTGCATATAATTTAATGGTCTATGTGGTGAGTGAAATTGTATGTTGAAATGATGCGAATCATTCCTGGGCACAAACATTACAACTTCACATACATTTACAAATTCATAAATACAATTAGATATTTATATATAGATATATTAGAATACATAAATACAATTTTTTCTTCAATCAGATAATCAGATACGAGATAGTTGCCTGGTGTTCCACGAAAACTGAGTAAACACTGGGCGAATGCTTTAATTTTTCAAAATTTAGACAAAATGTTCGAAGAGAAGTAAACCGTAGACGAATGTCTTACTCGGTTTACACACTTTTGTTATGTTGGATGTTCACATTCTGATAATGGCAGCATTACCTGTCTAATAATACTGATTTGTGTTTCACAAACAAGTATAATTTCTCGGGAATGAACACAAGTACGTCGCCATTATTATTATTATAGCGCGTATATTGTTATTAGTTTTAACGGCCAAGTCTTTTGTTAGCTTCGGTGCCAGAATCGCTTCTGCAAGTGGATGTGTCGGTTTAGTCAGAAACACAAACATGAATCAGTAGAATACTTGTCGTTGTAGTCGTGTGCCTTTTAGCTGAGTCAGCTTATGAGCATTCAAATGATCATTCTGATTGAATATTTTTTCCCTACGTTCACACTTATATAGTCAACCCCTGCAGGAGTCCTCAGACAGCAGGTTAATTTATATTTAACGCAATCTATAGGTAAGTGTTAACTCGAGTAAGCACGTAGAATATAAAATTTCACATTCCCTTGGAAGAAATTCCCTTAAACGCTACAGAAACCCGTCATGTGCGCAGACACACGGTTTACTATACGAGTATATGTATTTTTCCTGGCCACGACGTTGCAAATCATCAAATTAGTGAGTAGAGATTATTGAAATTTAAATCCTCAATAAAACGAATTAGCATCAGCTGAGACATTACTAAATAACTGACATTGTCTCACATTGATAAACCTCACCAGTGTAGACTACTACAATGCCAACGATCAAATGTGGTTCTACACATTGGTTTCTTGTTTGATTTTGGATTAACTTTCCGAGCATCAGCCTCCGTTTTGGAGAAAAAGTAGCAAGCAATATTCTACTATTTTATGACGATATTGTGATACACATTCGTGGATTAGTTCGATCTACTTCATCTCATCTCGAGTAAGCACGTGGAATACAAAATTTTACATTTCTTTCAAGGTTAGTTTTCTCTTAAACTACGAAATCCGCCATTAACCTGAGCAAACAGTTTATTTACATAATCGCGTTTAAAGTAATATTTTAAAGAAATTGTTGATTAATTTACTATTATCCATAATTCCTAATATTTCGTCTGACCTGTTTGGAGAAAGTGGTGTTTTATCTGGCAGGGCCTTTGCAGAAAATCTTATTGTGTTCTCTTACATTTGCCTATCTCACATTCCCGAAAAGTCTGTGTGCCGTGATAGGGGTGTCGAGATTTGTATTTTGTATAAAATCCGGGACTGCATTGAATATTTTATTTCCAATACGAACGTTTCAGTCCTCATTCTATGCAATTCTTCTGGAAGATTGCGGCCTCTACCTGGCTATGAGGAATCTATCATTGCGTGTATGCAACCATACTGAATGTACGAATTGTCATGCTCAACAGCGTAGTCGTACCAATGTCCGTGCTTGTGGTTGGTACCGCGCGTCGCTTCGTTTGTGTGTACCAATATAGGTGTGCCTTAGTTTAGTACCTTTACAGGGTTCACTTCTCTCACGATAACGTTGAACTAGGTAAAAATACGAAACAAAAAGACAAGCACTTTTTAGTTTTATATTTCGGTATCAAATTTAATCAAAATACGGTGCGGAAATTCATTACCGCTTGATTTGGTTATATAAACTGTGAATAGTTCTTTGCTCGAAAAAAAAATCTGTTGAATATCAAATCTTGTGAATAGAGATTGTCATTAAAGTTTTATTCATCTATAATATTCTTGGAGATTGTCCTTCGATGTAACTGACGAACTAATGTCAAATTCGGGGATGCATGGTGTAGTACGCATGTTCCGAATTTACTCTAGAATAATTTGTAGTTAATATTTAATGTTTTTAATCGACAATTTTACTTGCTCTGTTCAGCAATTCATTATAAGGTATGCTTGCTAATGTCTGTTCAAAAACTATAGACCCCTGTAAATTCCGTAACAACGGGCGATTCCACGAACACAACCATGTTAAAAATTTTGAGCAAAATGTAAAACGCCTACTGACAAGTAAACAAACTATTTTTCATAGCAAGGGCCTATTGTTTTTAAACAGACATTAATGTATGAATAAATATATTCCTATATTTCTAGTAGAGATGTTTCTGTATTTTTATTTTGTATGTAAGTGGATATCAAAAGATACCTGTAATGTGTAAATTAAGTTGTTTTTGTTTGAAAAATAGAATTTGGTAGTGATCATAATGTTTCTCGTTAGAAATAAGTGACACAGTTCCAGGAAATATTAAACATTTAAACCAGTTCAATGGTTTTTAATTAAAATAAACGCGAACTTCATGAAAACATTTGATTTGGTTTATGGGAGTGGTTTCTTATTTATTTTTGGATTCTACCGTGTCCATCATAACTTTTATTACCAGCGACAATCAGCCTACAATCCAGGGAGTTCAATGTAAAAATTGTTGAGTATTTTTCACGATTCTTCCATTCGGAGTATAACAAGCTGTACCATTGTACGATACACATTTTATTAAAAATGTGCCTTAGTGCTTTTTTTGCTGCTATAATATCAACATTTACATGACGTTTACAAGGTTAAATGTCAACCTGAAACATGGAAGACTAGGGTGTAAATCTGATGACTTCCATTTACAGTACTTTTATATAGTTGATGGAACCTTTAAATATTATGTAACGTGCTCTTCACTTTATATCAAAATAATTAATGAGTCACAAGGTTTAATATTGTGCGTAATTTTTTAACACGTTAAGCAAACGCAGGAACTTTTCCAGAGAAATAAGTTAATCTGCAGTGTGGTCCATAGCCTTTAACCCACACACCAAATACGTTTGGTTTCGGATTAAATGAAATTAGTTATGAACCAGATTGTGGTATCAATTACAACGAAAGTGTTATTTTGAGTTCCTTTTCATTTGACCGACGAATGAACTTGACCGATTCAGAGTCAAGTAGAGTTATGAAATGAATTACAAGACCTTTAATTTGTCATGTTAATGCGCTATTTGCCTGATAAGCCGCCTTAGGACATCACATTTACTTTTATTGAATACTTAGGCTTTATTTGAAAACGGGAGGAAATTCGCAAAAATGGGCACAATTTTCCGGTTGCTGAATTTAGTGAATAAAACCAATTCAACTTTTTTGGTTATGCATTGGTGGAATAGGTGTGCCACGGTATGGCTGATTCAATTCCATATGACTCTCCCGGCGGTTGCACTACGTTCCTTTGTATTCTTTTCTATTTAATTGCAAAGTTATGGCCTGCCCAGCACGTATACCGGTCGGGTATTGAGAGATAATGAATAAAAAGGGATTGATGACTAACCTCCTAGCTCAACGCACTTTTCCACCCTACAGATATGTACAGAATTTTCAAATTCTGTACATAATTAACATAATTAATATATAATATAATATAATTATATAATTAACATCCTTAGCCAGCTAAGTAAAACTGCAATTTATTTATTCTGTCTACTACAAAAGAAGTGTCATGGCAAAATCAGCAGTTGAAGTTCACGCGTAATGTTAAATATTTTCCTTTGCACAAGGTATATTGAGATGAAAATTGAAACTTGAGACTTGACATTCGTAATAACAAAGCCATTAAAAGTGTTATTTAATTGCATTTATTGGATGATGAGGCAAGAGTCCCACGAAACTCGTCTTTCTGTACACAACGTATGATGATAACATCGTTTCAAAATCTTCAGATATTTTGTTTGGATAATTGAGTCTGATTTTTCAGCTAAAATTGACAAATAAATAATAACAGTTTGGAAATACTGAATAGAATTACACTACAAAAAATTTTCTTGCAGAACAATTACGCAATTAATTTGCAAAAAAGTTGAAGTCAGTGTATGAACGTAATACATTTACACAAAGCAGATTTCGTTTTTCATTCTTTCGTTTACAGACAATTTGACAGCTGAAATTAGATTTGGATTGGATCGGCCTATATTTTTTACCTAATTTTCATGTCCCGGAATGTACGTGCTAACAGTGCAATAGATTGCATTATGTTGTACGATGTCGGTTGACTAAAAATGACTATTTTTGACAGGGTGTAAAATAACGCTTTCCATTCCCAGTTGAGTCTATCAACCCTTAGGGTATACAGGGTGTACCTGACTGATGGAGCCACCATATTTTTGCTATTACCTTTGACCGGCTGTGTTGACTTGAATAAGGTTTCGCGCAAACTGAAGCTGATGAACAAGACAAATCAATAAAATTTACTGCGAATGCAATCATGGCTAAGGGTGTGCCCTAGGATGCGCTTATGCAGTTTCCTGACTTTTTAAAAATGGACTCTTAAGGACCCATAATACTGGTAGTTTCAGCTGGGACATAACAACCCTTGTTGAATTCAACAAATTATGACGTCAATCTGGTAAAAATGGGTTGATTCAGACACATTTCAAACAAGAATTTACTAATTTTTGCCAGTAAGTCAAAAATGAAATTTAGAGCAAAATTAAGGTGGCTCCATCATTCAGGTACACACTGTATAATTTGTAGAGAATGTTGCGACATCAAACATTTTTCGCGTTAGAGTGATATGATTATGACGCAGAGAGAGTTCACGTTAGACCATATACGAAAGCCAATAGCTATACAGCAAAATATTAGCTAAAATTATCGTATTAGGTTGCTAATAATTAACGTACCGGAGGATTCATTCCTTGTTTATTCACTGACGTCCTAGAAAGATAATTAGTTTCACCAAATAAAATGCAGAAATTAAATATAGAAAATATTAATAAACTATTTATATACGTGTGAATCTTAATCTCATAAGAATCCAAACTCAGCCGTATAAAAAATGATTTTTTTTATCAAAACCGACAAGTCGAAATCAACTGGGGGAACCGTGAAATTCAGGCTTGAAGTTTGATATTTTTGCTTTGCACAGGATGTAACGAGTCGAGAATTAAAATTTGAGACTTGTCTTGTCGTTGGCAATAGGAAAGCTATTAAAATTGTTATTAATTTCATTTGTTTGATGACAAAGCAAGAGTCCCACGCTCCTCGTCTCTGTCTCACCCATTCCATGATGATTACATAGACTCTAGATCACAGGATATTCTGATATGCAAAATGAGAACAATTTTTTACGGATAATTTTGGAAGTAATAATAATCAGTTTGGAAATAAATTAAATTATACCTACAAATTAACTTTTGTAGAATAATTATACCTTTCGCTTGCAAATAATGAAATTTATAGAAAACAATAAATAATTAATCATTTATAAGTCGATTGATAATTTCTGCAAGTACGTCAAAGAAAAATGACATATTTTCTACAATTATTGATTTCAAAATGAAGCTTTGAAGCTTTTTTTTTGAACATAGTCTTTATTCAAATTTTATCAATCTGAAGACAAAAAATTCGCTTAAGTGCTACTTTATGAAAACCTAGTGAGTTCATTTGAAACCAACCGTCAATTATAGAACCGGATGACCTCAAGAGCTCACACAACCATACACAATCACAAGAGGAATACAACATATAAAAAATCCTAACGAAATTAAACGGCGTACTTTTTTTTCATAAGGTATATGCGATAGCCTTTCCATTCTGACAAAATTAACAGCAATTAAGCTCTGCGCACGGTCACGGTATGATATAACCAATATTTGCATTGCTCTCCATTTGTAAGCCAGGGACAGGTTGACTCCTGGAATAAGAATTCACACATTTCTTGTTAGAAGGATCGAACCCACCACATGCAGGGCTGCCCATGACACTAAGTATTCCAAAATTTATATTCTAGGTAAGAATTTAATACAGTGTGTTTATTATCTCTCAGACTACTTTGAAACTTTTTTTTGAAATTTTAATATTTTAAGATTTCGAAATTTATTTATT